>LKNJ01001181.1:0-81979 GCA_002120245.1 Maccullochella peelii
GGGGGGGGGGGTTGATTTGTCTGACACGTCATCACGAGGGGAGAAACACAAAAAGCAGCCCTCCTCTGTCCTTTTACCAAGTCAGTGATCATTATGTCGATTGACAAACTCAACATGTTTCTAATAAATAGGAGAAGCACAAACATATATTTTATATGCTGGCGCGCAGACATACAAATCGGACTGGGTGAGCGCGTGAGAGCCCGCCCCAGTGTGTGTCATAAGATAGCTGAGCAATGTCAGAGTATTATGTAAAGAGCAGCCTCTGCTCGCCACCGCCCTGCCGGTGCTCGACGGACAAAAAACTGGGGAAATAATTCTGAGGAGGCTCTTTTATAACAGATATGCTATATGTGAAACTCTGTTGAAAATAACACCATTTCATCACCGATTTTAAAAAAATTTTAAAAATGTGTTTGAGCTTTTAGATGTATGTGCTGCCATAAAGTGCACACTATATAGCTAGTTGCTTCATAACAAAGATACAATACATAAATGGACCACGGATACTGACAGGAACTACTCTGCTATGTCTCTATCTCTCTCTCTCTCACACTCACACACACATACTCACGCGCGTATGGTGAGTCACTTGAGTGTTGAAACTGTCACACACACACACACAAACACACAGGCCGAGAGCGCGCAAAGTAGTTCGGAAAACAACTTTGAGCGTTTCCGCGTTAAGGGAAGACAAATGTGTGCAATAAAGAACCGCTCGGGAATTGCCGATAGTTTGCAGCGACTTCACTCTCTTTTTTTGGCAGGAACCCAGGGCGATAAACAAAAAACTACACACGCTTCCGTTCATCATAGGCGGGTCGGTTGAAAATACAAGCCCCGCCGTTGATAGTAACGGGATACGGTCCCCCAAAATGCAGTATAGGATGTAGCACGCACAGGTATTTGGTGTCATGCACGTTCAGCGCGATGCACCAGTCTGCTGTTCAACTTACCACGTGTGATCTGTTGTTGCTGGGCTTGCCATTCCAGATATCTGGCCGCCTCCAAAAGTGTATCGATGCTCATTGCGCGTAAAACCCTCACGGCAGGCGACCCGGTGGCCCGGGACGGAAGGAGGAAAAAGACCGAGGGGATAGGTGGTAGTGTCCCGGTAGGAAGCGCTGTGTGCACGGTTCACACCCGCACGCCCGAGCTCTTCGTCCCCTGTGTTTCTCCTAAAATCAGACGGGCAATTTTTAATCCGTCTGAACGGAAAGTAGATCCTCACATACGTAAAAAACAGGATTGCAACAAGATGGCGATGCGAGCACGGGAATACACACAACAAGGCGAGTCGTGTTCTCGTTAAGGCCCGCCCCTCCCGGATTCCTGCCCCGCCCTGTTACTACGGTCTCCGACAAAACCCGGCGACCGCAGCGCTCTCTCCTACTCCGCGTTGCAAATCTTGGCTGTCATTAGCCCCCACCCAAATCACAACATTGACATCACAGTTATCACAACCACTGCTTAAAACCTCCTGGAGCAAAACGGGCTCCCGGTGCACTCGCGTATCTCTGTGGGATTCGTGAAAAGGGAAGCCCCGCGGATGTCAGCAGTCCTCCATGTTTTCGTTCCCGCAGCTGGCCCGCAGCGCATGAAGAACAATCGGGCGCCAGCGAGCCAATCAGCGCTCAGAACAACAAGGCATGGTGCTGGTCCACATGGGCACCCGCCCGGCCAGAGCGCGGCTCATTTGCATGGCGAGAGCGTGACTGGCCACCCTGCTGTCTCGGGATCAGAGCTGTCAATCAAACGACGAGGGGCGGGGTTTACTAGTGTACGTGAGTGAATACTGAGGAGAAACAGCTGACCAAAATGTAGTATTATTATTCAATAGGTTGATGTTTAAGGCTCGTAACCATTTAATACTAAATTCAAAAGTTTTACCAATTAAAGACTAATGAGGATCCATTTTACACCATATCTACTGCATCATTACAGTTAAAATTATGTGTGGGGTAATTACAAGAACGTTATTTTATTAAATTGTGTATAGAAAAAGAGATTAACACTTAGAATCACAACTATTATGTGCTATAGGTTTCTGTCATTTACAAAACATAAGTAGATAGATGTTTTGTTTCCCTCAACTAAAATGTTGCCACTTTATGGAATAAAAACAACTATAAGCAAACAGATAAAATAGAAAAAAGATAATTTATAATTAAGTGACAGCCAAAAGACCTTAAGGATATGTCATATCAATTTATTAACTTAAAAAACTGAATGTTAGCATGTATTGTTCAAGATGTGTTGTAATTGTTGTTTTAATGTCTTTCATTTCACTTCCCTTCTTGCATCTCTTTTCATTCCACACCCACTGTCTTACACACTGAAAAAAACTGATTTACTGTATCAAAAAGGATTTTCTCTCTCTGTAACTACATATTAATTCCATGTGGTATGGTGCATTTAAGTACTGCTACTTATGTTGGATGTTGTGTTTTTTATGCTATGACTAATGTTGGATGTGTTATATGGTATGTTATGTTATATGTAACAGCAGGGGTGGTTTATGCAATATATCTCCCACAAGGAAAAAAAAAATCTTATGTTAGTGTTATGATTAATAGTGTATGTTACAGTGGTGTGTTTGTATACAGGTGCATGTATGTGGTGTATGCATGGTTGCATGGTAACAGTCTTTGATTGGGCACCACTTGTCGTATACAGTGCATCCAGAAAGTATTCACAGCGCTTCACGTTTTCCACATTCTGTCATGTTACAGCCTTATTCCAAAATGGAATAAATTCATTTCTGTCCTCAAAATTCTACACACAATACCCCATAATGACAAAGTGAAAAAAGTTTCTTAGAGAGTTTTGCAAATTTATTAAAAATAAAAAACTAAGAAATCACATGTACATAAGTATTCACTGTATAAGAGCTGCCTTTGCCATGCCATCTGCCCTGGCTGCACATACAAACCTACTAACATCATTACTACCTGAAAAAAACTGAAATAATAAGATGAGAAACAAATGCAAGTGACTGTGCATGTGTGTGTGGGTCATTTTGCAGCAGGCTGAGACACCATGACAGGATGCATGACAGAAAATGAATCAGGCAGTAAAGCGGGAGGAGGGAGAGAATGGGGAGGAGAGAGCAGCTGCACATGGTAAGCACATGAGCTGCATGTGCATGAAAAAAAAGTCTATAGGCATGTATGCATATACAGAGGAAAAAGGGGAGTCGGAGGAGGGGGTGGCTTGGAGAGACAGGGAGGGTGGGAGGGATGTGAGGCAGGGACGGGCTGACCCACTTAGAAGTGCTGCATCACTAGTGGATCAACAGAGCAGAGACAAAAAGGAAGCAATGCAATACAGGAGACTTTAAACAGAGAAAGTGGACTTGGCAAAGAGTGTGTGGAGTCACAGATATTAGGGGAAAATAAAAATAATTAATTGTTTGACTTTGATCAAACTAAGAAATTTGTTGCACTGTATGTGATGAATGTGCAAAAAACATAGTGCCTCTCAATGGCAGGTGGTTCTAACATTTCTCACACACAAAATAGGGAGAAACAAAATTGTAATTTACAATCAAAGCTTATTTCCATAACCCCAAACCTAGTTATAACCCTAAACTTACAGTTAACTTAATGTCAAAGGATGTGAAGCATCTTAGAGAATGACAACGTGCTGACATTTAAAGGTGGTATATATTATCACCACTAGCTTATACATTTGGTCAGTTTCCTTGTGTGAAGAGTTGAAAATGTAAACTCATTGGATATGTAGATTAATTTTCGCGTTGAACACTTAACATTAATTCTGAACCTTAAATAAGACAAAAAACGTATTCTTACCATAACCACAACTCCAATTAAAACCCTAGTCCTGGACTTGGAAAACATGACTGAGTCAGCACCCCGAGACACAAGATGTTCAGGGTTATTATCTTTTCCATGACATCCATGTGAGCACTGCACGCTTGTACACAGTGCAGGCAAGCAGCTGTTTTTTTTCTTATGGGGACACTGGGACTCTCGTTACATACTACCAATAGAGGGCGCCACATCCTGTAATATACCTCGTCCAAAGCTGCTCCAAAACTCCCCATCGTCCTCCTCAGGCTTAGCAGGCATTAGAACGCTGCTCACGTAAACTATAGTGGGACTCACGTAAGCTACACTGGGATTACACACAAACCTATATATTAACACAGACCCTGCAGCTACCTGCACACGAAACTG
The DNA here is from genome assembly GCA_002120245.1 of Maccullochella peelii. NCBI lineage: Eukaryota > Metazoa > Chordata > Actinopteri > Centrarchiformes > Percichthyidae > Maccullochella > Maccullochella peelii. The sequence goes on from LKNJ01001181.1 coordinate 4,200, forward strand.
ATAGTTTCTGTCTGCATATGATAATAAAGAAATGTCAGCGTGCTGTATGAAATTGTTCAATCCTCTCAGAGAATCAATACTGCTGTATCTGACAGAGACAGGTCTGCTGTACACACTGACCTTGAAACCTCCCAACACTTCCATATCATGCCAGTTTATCGGAATCAGTGCTGGCTTATACCTCTCTGCAGCTCCTTTCACTTTCTCTCTCTGCCATAAATCTGTATCAACAGTTCTGTCAGAGAGAAAGAAATGGGTGACCTAGAAGCAATATAAATTAGAAAGTGAGCTTCTTCTACCCTGTTTTGATGTATTTAGCTTGCATGAGGGGAAAAGTGTGTGCAAGGCATGAGAGAGTGGTGTCAGGCCAGGCAGATGTAGGCCAATGTTTCTACTCCAGTGCCTCTGTTGAGAAACAGGAGTTTCAGACTGAGACAGGTTTATTATCCTTTCATTAAGTCCCATGAAGCCACTTCTCACTTCTGGGTGCATACGTCTAGCTCACCAGTTTCAGTCCCCAATACTGTGTGTTCCCACTGTCAATGTCCTTTTCCTACATGAAACTTGTACTGTAATAACTTTCCTTTTCGGTATCTGCATTTGTCCTTGTGCTTTACTCCTCCACCACCCGTATCTCCACCGTCACAGACCTGCAGGACAGAGCAAGGTGTGGTGCTTGCACACTTGCCATCCTGGCAACTGTTGCCAGGATACCGCAGAGCTCAGAGAAAGAGTAATTGCTGTGTGGGTGAGTGAGCAGGTGTGTGTGTGTGAGCGCAGAAGTAGGCTGGGGTACCGTACATAATTGATAAGGGGGCCTGAACTGTCCCTGCTGCCTCCTGATGTCTTTGCCTCTCCAGTCTGAGCTTGCAGTGTAACTAACTGGGCTGTACCTGAGGAATAAATGTCAAATGTCATTATACTGTTCTTTCCACATCACATTCACCATCTTTAAGTTTTAGTAGCACATCCTCCCCATCTCATCTTTCATTAAAACAAACTACTAGCTCAGGACTAATCTGTTCCTCCTCTATCTGCATCAATAACAACAGTGACAGTCAGCATCGGATCCCTGCTCAGATGGAAGTTGCCCAAAGACGCTAAGAGGCCGCAGCGTAGCAGCAGACCTACATCTGTGCACCAGAGCCAGATAGTTATACATAAATAATATTGGCTGTCTAGAGCAGTAGTTTTTCAGTTTTTGTCTAGTGACCCCTTTCTTTCTAAACGCTTTACTCTGACGATTTAAGACCCACATTTTTTATTAAAATATTCACATAATTTTGTGGGTCACACAGTCATTGGTCTCCCTGTCCTAAAATATTTGCCTGAATGAACCAAATTGTACTTTCCAAATGCCAAAATGTATTATCACCTGTAGCAGCACCATATGCAAAGTTTTAGGGACACTGATTAAATGGTTGAGAATATGCTTACAGCTAAGAGAAAAATAGAAAAAATACCTTCACTAAACTTGTCTCAAATCAGTTCCAACAAAAGTTAATTCAAAAGCATTTAAATGCTGCCCAATTAAGAATTAAAAAAAATATATATATTCCAACATGTCAAGAGGCTCCCTTAATTTGACGTGCAAACTTCTAGTATATTAGTCTGCTTCAAAATACGAGTACTGAGAGATAGACAAAGTACAAAACACAGTTGGCTTGATTGCTGTGCCACTGTGTTCACACAGCTGCCCTTGCAAGCATGGGTACATTTAATGTATTTAATGTGGGATGAACTGAAAGGTGTGCTGTAGCATCTGACCTCACTATGAAACTTTGCGGTGGTAAATCCTGTGACTCCCAGAAGGTTTCCTTCATCTCATTTCACCTCCTTTCCTCAAACAAAGCACACAAATAGATAACTTATATTTACAGAATTTTATTTCATTATGTTGCAAACAATGACATCCAGATATATTGATACACAATTTTTACTGTGCGTGTATGTGCATTTGTGAGTGTATGTGCATGTGTGTGTAAAGAGAGCAGTGAGACCACAGAAAGCAGAATGAAAATCCCGTGTGAGGGAGCCCTCAATGGGTTAACAAGGCAGAGATAGCGAGCAAGAGGGCACTGGGCGATTCTCTCGGCTGACATACACACACACAAACCTCATAAAAGGTGAGCAAACATTTTCCTCTGTAAAACACACTTTTGCTGTGGGGTGTGTGCCTGTGCTCTCAGCAGCTTAGGGATCATTAAGGTCCTGTGAGTGTCTACTAGAAAGCAAGTTTGTTAAAAGAGATGAAGTAGTATGAATGAACACAGTGGGTGAGAAGCTTTGCCTCCTCTCTCTCCTCTGACCATCAGAGTAGAGACAGTGGAGAGATTCTCCTGTCATAATATACGAACACACACACACACACACAATGTATACACACATGTACACGTGCACTCACCCACAGAACCTCATGTGATTCAACTAGGGAGCTGCATCCTGCTTAATCTTTTTTCTTCAGCTTTATCTTCTCCTGGACAGCTTCCACTCATTCTTTCTTTTTACTTTCCTCACACTTTCTCGATCACCATCCACGCAGTGACAGACCACAACAATGGAGGCATGGAGTAAAACAAAACAAAACAAAGCCTTAACCTCTTCAGCAAGGGGTGCAGTCAGTCAGTTAACCGAAATCCACCTGCGCCAGCACACAAGGATATTTACCCTTTGACGCGACAGGAAGTCATGACAACAGTATGCAAATTCGGCAAATTTAACAGTATACAATTTTTGTTTGATTCACCATGCAAGGAATACTTCTTATCTTTTGAGTGTGTTTATGTGTCAGAGATTGCGTGACATTTATTAAGCGTACCCTACATCCAGAATAATTTACATAAAAGGACAATAGTCATCTTAATAGGGCTGGACCGATGTAGGGAAGGAGGGGAGGAGAGGGGAGCGAGGGGAGGGGACAGGGAGAAGCTCCATGGTCAACTATGGTTTGGAGTGCAAGAGGTGAGGGGCTGGGCTGGGTGTCAGGACAGAAGGAAGAGGGCTGAGGTGCAGGAGAGGGGTGGGGTAGGGTGGGGCTTTAGGGCTGCTTTTGGAGTTGGGGTGGGGGGGGGACAGGGCAAAAGATGGTGGCAGTCTCAGCGGCACTCCCAGACTTTGACTGTCTGATCGACACTGCCCGTCACCACGTAGGGAGCAGTCTTGTGGAAATCTGCAAGAAGTAAACATTTGTTCAAGTACGCTGCAGACCTCAATCATTTAAACAAGTTCATAAAAAATAAGTTTAATCTGAAGTACAAAGTGAACATTTCGGCTTGGGTTTAAGGTTCCGTATTTTTACAGGTTTAGTGCAGATTAAAGTTGCAATAGACAACTTTTCAGCGTTCAGCATTCAGTTTCCCTCAGAGTCTAGCTACTACCAACAACACAGGAGAAGAAAGAATGATGCTCACAAAAGGGGTTAAGTGAAATTGTCATAATTTTATGACAATTTTTGTCTAGTGCTTGCTCATGGTGTAAATAATAATATAAAGAGTAACATTACGGTCTAGACCTGCTCTATAGTGCCCTGAGATAACTTCTGTTATGATTTGGCGCCGTATAAATGAAACTGAATTTAATTGGTTTGTTTTCTGGCTGCTAGCGGTAGCGTTTTAGATAGTAGCTAGGCTGGTGCAAAGCAAGAAATAACCGTAAGAATCCAAATATGAACTACAAACCCCGATCTCAGTGCTATGATAGAGGCAGAGTAAAACACCCATTAGTTGGTTTGGAACCCTCTCGAGTCCCACAGCTCTCTCCCTCGAGTGAATGCCAGTCCAAGGTTCACTCTTGTTTTTCCTCGTTTTTTAATCACTCTCTCTCTTTGCCTTCTTTGCCTCCTCCATCAACGGCGCTCTTTTTCTTTTGCCAGGCAGCATTTCCACAGTTACTCCGGTTGTTCCACCGTCTGCCATTTCCGCTAGCTAGGGATTGCTACCAGAAAATAAAAGCCCTATTCCTCTTCTGTTTTGGTTACGCAGTGCAAGGGTTGACGCACTTCCTTTGTGTCGTAAATCGAGTCTTCTTTTTCCCCAGGAAATTGTACCCGGGGGCAGACAAAATTGCACAGTGGAAGCGAGGCTTATAGGAAACCAATCTAAATGCCAATGGTGTCATTATTTAATAGCCATTACATTGTGCAATCAACATTTGCTTCATAATGACAAGTTAAAGCAAAAAGTTGTCCATTGACACTTTAATGTTAGACATTTGAGAAGAAGGAGATGCTAAATGAATGCCATTAATAACTGTGTCTTACCCAGAGAGGTAACAAAGTGTTCATGGGCACACAGGGTCTTCATGCAGCGTTTGTTCTTGTAGTCCCAGATCCTAAGGGTTTTGTCATCAGCACAGCTCACTATGAATCTTCCTCCAGGATGAACCAATACCCCACGCACCCAGTTGTCATGTCCCACCTGAAGAAACAAGACTGATTACCCACCACCTCATTCATAGGCGGTAACACTGAGACCATCACATCATAAAAACCATCACTCACCAGAGTCATAAGGCAGATGCCAATGCTGACATCCCACATTTTGATTGTTTTATCTCTGGATCCAGAGAGAAGGAAGGGGCCAGGTTTTCCACTCTTCTTGCTCTGCAAAACAGAGATACAGGGAAGATGTAAGACAGTGATTAGCTACATGAAAGACAACAATGAATCAAAAAGATGCCTTCTCAGGTATAAAGTGTCAATTTTCAGCCATGCTAGAGGCACAGCTCTAGGGATGGCAATTTCGGGAAGGATTCTCTGATTTTTCATGTAGCACCAACATCAGGTCAAAATCTTAATTTGTCTGATACTTTGCTTTATGACAAAAGCTAATGACATTCCTAATGACAGCCTCAACTGTACTTTGTGTTTACTGCTAATTGGCAAACGTTAGCATGCTAACACACTAAACTAAGATTGTGAAGATGGTAAACATTATACCGGCTGAACATCAGCATGCTGCTTATATTAGCATTTAGCTCATAGTACCACTGTGCCCAAATACGGCCTCATAGAAGCGGTAGCATGTCATGTTTTTAAAAAGCTCACAACCTGAAGATAAATATAAGTGTAGTGAGCTCTTCTTCACTTCTCTCAGCCATTTGTGACAGACTGATCATAAACATGTGATGTGAAAACCTGACTTGATCTGAAAGATCCTGTAAGCATCTGATCTTTTGTGATAAATTCAAATACTAGCTAGGTGAGCGTCTTCACAAAAGCCTCATTGAAATTATGTCTCTTCTGTTTTATGTTACAGTTCTATTTAATAAAAGTGTATTAATGTCTTATGAGGCAGTCATTATTTCAGTGCACATGGTTCGTCTTTGCTATACACAATTGAATAAACAGCTGAACCAAACACAACCATACACAAACATCCTCTGTAGGTAAATGTCAGATCCTGCAGCAGCTGTACATACCTCTGAGCCTGTGGCCTCCAGGATGGTGGGATGAGCACTGTCAGGGGCCCAGGCGATACACTCTACCACATGTTCATGCTCCCGCAACTCAGCTTTACACTCCTTCGAGGCCACCACCCAGACGCGCACCGTCTGGTCGTTGGAGCAGCTGGCAATCAACGAGCCGTCCTGGTTGGGACGCACCATCCTCACCCACTCCCTGTGGCCTGTAAATGTCTTCACACAGTACCTGTAAATGGAAATAGTAACAAAACAAAAAGTTAAAATTATTAAAACAACAGCTTTTAGAATAAAGTAATCATAAATAAATGCGATATTATCAGGGATCAAATTAAAATCATGGGAAGAAATGAAAATATGGAAATCTATGCTCACAATGTAAAATTAAATCAATCTAAATCTCAATGAGAGTTGAAACAAGGCACCCCCTCACTTACCCAGTGGCCACCTCCCACATCTTAATGGTCTTGTCTCTGGAGGCAGACACTATGTGGTCCCCATTTGGCATGATGGCTACAGATGACACATTGTGATCGTGCCCTGGACAACAAAGTGAGAGAGTTTAGTTGTGTAACTGGTCTGAGTTCATCTTAATACTAAAACCACCAAGCCAGATGTGCCCAAACTCTCAGTTTCCAAAAATTTTAATTTTAAGAAATAAAACCAACCATTAGAAACAACTTATAAAAATAACCCTACAGAGAGTGAAACCCAGAATCAGAAGTCATTCATACACATCGTCTTGTTGGGATCATTTCAAGTGAACTGTAGTGAAATACATTTTTTTCCCTCTTCTTCTTCTTTCCCTTCATCTTTGCTTGAATTGTCTGTTGACGCTAACATCACATACTCTGAACAAAGTTTATCTTTAGTGATATACAACCCAATTACAGTATTTGCTGGGTCCATTTATGACCAAAATAATTTTGCATAATTACACCAAATCAAACATTTTAACTGAGTAGTATATTTTTGTGTTTGTTTATTAGCTCCACCACTTTTGCAGGTGCTCCTGTACTGTAACCACTGTTATTTCTGTAAATATCTCTTACCATGCATTGTTCGGATGCACTCAAACCCCTGAAAGTCCCAAAGTTTGATGCTCATGTCAGCTGAACATGAAGCCAGCAGCTTTCCCGTCTGGTCAAAGGAGATGTCCTGCACAGAGTCTGTGTGGCCCTTCAGGGTTCGCTCAAAGTCCCCTGCCTCGTAGTCCCACACCTAAAATCAGAGAGAGCAATAGTCAGTCAGCAAGGCACTACAGCCTCACCTTCCCCAGCTGTATAACTTACCTAAAAATCTAATGTGACTATGAAATTGCTACTATTGGTCAAATTTAACTCTGTCTAGCTGCCTAACAATAAATAAATAATAAAATAATATATTGATATAACTGATGTTGAGGCATGGCAAGTCTGATGGGTTTTCGTAGCTGTAAAATTAGATGACAAATGTGTTTTTTGTCACATGCATGTTAGATGATGTGTTTTGACATTAAACTCAAATTTGAATGTTGAAACATTATGTAGGTAGACATGTAGGATTAAACTGTTTAAACACAGTTTAAATGGTTGAGAATATCCCTATAGCTAAAATCAAGTTGTATCAATTATAAACAATCTGCTGACACTGTTTAATCAATAAAAAGGCTGAAAAGGAAAGAAGGGGGATGGGTTGAAAGAGAAACAGATTTGCATGCTTCCCAAAGGGGCTGTGCTCTGGGAGTGTTGCCTCTGACAACATAAGCATCAGCCCATCTCCATATAGATGGGGATGAGCAGTGACAAAGCAGAAAAAAGAAACTGAGTGAGGAAGGAAGGGAGGCAGGGAGGGAAGAGGATAAAGGGAGGAGGAGGGGGCGCTGTGTTGATGCAGAAGCACTGAGGATAAAAAGCGAGAACAGCCTCAGATCTGCAGTACAGCTTTGATCTGAAGGGTCAGAGCTGCAGAGGCTATGTTGTGGTGTGCTGCAACACTCACTGATTTTGCTTATAAATGTTGCTGTACACAGCCACCACTGGGTTTTAATATTCCTGCTAGAGACACATTTTCAAAGCAGTGCTCACTTTAGAAGAGACATCTCAAAGATATTACATTATGTGAACATAAGACTAAAGAGTCTTCCGAGACAATCCCAGAGAAAACACATGGGACCTCTTGATAGACTAAATAGATGCATAATATATTGGTGTGATAACGCTGTTAAAAATTATTTTTAGGGCTGTTCAGCTGTTAGGGCTTCAGTTTTCTCCAACTTTTCAAAAGATGTCAAATTTTAGGCACTTGTGCATATTATTTACATAATTCTGCAACGTATCAATACCATTTCTCGCAGTATACTGTGATAAATTTGTACAGAGTCTAATATAATAGCCCCACAATAAATCTCGGTGTTTGATACTGTGTAAGAAAGGTATTGAATAGTATTAACTCCATGGGCATTCTGGTGGCTGTAGTGATGTGGATTATATTGCATCAGATTGAATAGTGTTTCAGATTTTTAGTCAACCCCCACAGACATACGGGGGGTTGACAGTCTCAACAAAAACTGAATACGATATGGTAAGATTCATGGCAGGCCTGCTGTATTGGATTGCATCAGATGTGGCTAGCTGTACCTAATAAACTGGTAGCTCAGTGCGTAAAACCTGTTTATAAAACACTAACACACACCTTGATGGTGGCATCCTCTGAGGCTGTGACCATGACAGAGAAGACGGGGTGGAATATGACACGCGTGACTGGAGCACGGTGCCCGCTCAGGGCATATCTCTCCGGGGGACGGGGAATCCACTCCTTGGGGTCCCTCTTCTGACTCACAGATCCTCCGTGTGTCATCTCCTCCTTCGCCTCATTCAACTTTGACTCCAACTCCATCACCTGAGGCAGAGTGGGGAGTCAAGGAGCAGAGGAGAGAAGACTCTCTGTAATTATTTGATTTAGACATGTAACAGTTTTATATCATCACACGGTCCATCTGGTAGTTTAGATTTCTTGTTTTTTTGTGTTGACTTTTTTCTAGGTAGGTGAGGGAGCATGGCCTCAAGGATTGAGCTTTACATTACATGATGTACTAAACTGCATGTCCACAGGATTAGTCTGCCTTACACATGTGAAATGTACAGTTTATATCAAAACATCAGATTTAAAATAGCACACAAACATTCCTTACCTTCTTCTGTAATCTGATGACTGAGGTCCATTTCTTTTCCAAAAGCCCTGCATACTTTTTATCTACCTCTTCATTCTGTGAATGGAGAAAAGACAGACAATGAGAAAGGGGGTCCACATTCCTCTTAGTGTACATTCATGTTTACTATTTTTGGTTTTTGACATTTTTGTGTAACCGTCTCTCCTTACCATATCTAACTCTGCCTCTTTCTTGAAGGTGGAATAGGCTTCCTCGTATCCATTGGAACGGAGATAGTCGGCTATAGCCCGGTTTCTGAGAAAAAGTGGAATGAAACTGATTGTTTTTAAAGGTTTCAGGTGTTCCTCACCAATTACAGAATAGGTCCTCACAGATGCTAGCATATACCCACTGCCAATCTTAAGTAGTCAATATTGGTGCAATTTAATTTGACTATGCCCAAATAAATGTCAATAAAGTCAAAGTGAGGTTGTCATTCATTAAATATTAGCTCCACCTTAACAGAAATGGTGGTTCCTCCTTAAAAGAGAGGAGGCCTCACCCTGATGGGAGCAATGGGATTTAAGTTTCACAGTTCCACCTTAAATGTCAGCAAATCTGAGTAAGTGCCATAAGAAATTACAATCCTTCAGTGAAGAAAACAAAACGCAAGGATCAAATCGCTGGGAAACTTTTGTTTTGTGCTACTATGGAAACCAGAGACTCACCACAAAGAGAGAACACAGAGCATGGACGTCCGGGCAACCACAAGTACAAGGAAACTTTAAACACACATATAGACTTGCACACAACTACACACAGACGTACGCACACAGTTATATAAATGAGTGTAAGTTCAGCTCTTTTATGAGATGAAGGGTGAATATTTCATGAGTAATGGTGCTAAATTTAGGTTGCAGCTTGTAACCCTGATACAACTCTGTTACAGCCTTTGATCATTAGCCAATCACTGGCAGCAGGATTTCCACTATTTTTTTAAACTCATCAGAAAATAAACAGTCCACACAGTTTCTTGACTGACAAGGGTTACACCATGAAGATAAAAGATAAAATACCTGATGTTTTGTGCTGTCTGGACTGGGATGTATTGAACTGTGGGTGCATACTGTATGATCAGCCAGGCAGATGTCACTGCACAGAGCTGCTCACATTAACCATCATTTGGTTAAGTCCCTCCTCCTTTCCCATCCCCCCTCACTTCTTTGCTCCTGTCATGTGGGTTATGAAATATTCACTAAGTAGCTATTAAGTGAAGCACCTTCAAGCTCACATCTCTACACATTTTCTCAATGACTATGTATTCTTGTAAAGGAATGCACATCTGCATTAACCTCTTCTGGATGACTAAGCCCAAACAGCCGCTGTCTATCCAGAGAGGAAAACACGTGATGTACGTCTGTGCTAGAGGTCAAGCTTCAAGGTATTGCTAAAAAGCAAGCAAACAAGTGCAACTCTCAGCACTACATGTGTGTTTGTCTACATGTCTGTTCTTGTTTGCATGTATAATGAGCCTGCACACCCAAATATTTACATCCAGGCACTCACAGTTCATCTCTTTGTCTCTGTGACAGCACCATGGTGGCTGCTGTTCTCTCCCTCTCGGGGAGGTGAGGGTGAGGTGATGTGCTGGGGGAGTCTGGTTGGGAAGTGTGTGGTGGGGAGGTGTCCGATCCGTCAGTGATGGTCTTCCTTCAGAGACTCAGAGGTGGCGAAAAAGACTGCCACAGCAGAGGGAGGTGAACTGGAGATGCTGCTGTCAATCAAATGTCAGGACAAGGCTCCACGAGTATTCACTGGCCCAAATCTCACTCACCAATCAAACATCAGGCATCAGACGTGCCCATCACCTGATGAAGAAAGAGAGAAAGGAAAAAACAAGAAAAATGTCACAGCTGACTGGCAGTAAAAAAAATACAATACATATATATTCTAAAATTGTAAAACAAAAAAAGTTCAAAGTCCATTCATCTTAGTTACGGAGTTTTCTAATCTGCTCTTTCAAGTAAATATATTCAAGAAGTGATTCAACCTTCAGCACAGTTTGAATTTTAACAGGGTTTGAGTGAATGAAGCAGAGAGACAAGAAGGTTAGGGACAATGTTTCATTAAACAATGCTGGGAAGTAGGGAAAAGGCCATCTTAGGGGCTCTCTGAAGATGCATGCATCAGTGCATGAAGGAAGAGGAGGATGACAGACAGATCCTTCATTTCTGCAACAAACTTTACATATATTTCCAAACATATTGAGAGAAAAATGTACTGTACAATGTAGACTGGAGTAGCAACTCTCTTGATCTGAACTTGGATGTTGCATAAGCAAAGGATATTTTTTTAAAAGGTAGCAGTCAACTGTGCTGATTTTACCTACATGACTTTTTACCAATCATCTTGTGAATAATCTTTAGGCTCCATCAAGTAAGTCAGCGGTGAAACATTTTTTCTTGATTTTAGTTTAAATCTCAATTTCAGGACAATGCGACCAACCCAACAGAAGAGCACAGATCATCAGCACATGCTGACAAATCAAAACACACTGTTCAGGGATTGTGAAGCTAATAAGTGTATTCAATTCTTGAGCTTCAACACTGCTGGCACCTGCGGCCACAATGGCACTAAGCTGCTTAGCGTCTAGACAACCTAGACTCTGTGTGTGCGTGTGTGTGCGTGTGTGTTAAGTGATAGAGACCACAAGTCCTCCATACAGCTGACAGTGCAATGTAAAGAAGGGACTGGACGGTAGCCAACAGGATTAACCCCAGACATGGAAAGAGGGTCTTAACAGCAAGCCACCCTTGCCTGTATTATTGTGTGATGCATCGTTCTTGTCCACTTCACCATCCATTGCCAGTTGCTGCTTCTAAACACAAAAGACTACTTCAAGAAAATAAATAATTGAATGATACTCATAACATTCTGATTTTTTTTCTGCATATACTTCTACTTTTCAGATGAGCACTTGAGCATTTCCTTTCAGTGAAAGTGTGGTAGCTGCAGCGGACAACAAAACATTCAGCCAGGGACATGCCTGAAGTGTCCTAGAAAGAACTCCTTTTTCATGCCTGCAAACCTGAAGAGTGCTCTGAGCTGACAGGACAGAGCTAGTGATTTTAGCTGAGCAGTACTCTCAGCGTGTTTCAAAAATAGCCATTTGACCAAACAGACCAACCTTCAAACTATTACGTAACCAAGAGAATCTCAGTAGCTTCTGCACCTGCCTGAGACTCCTGAGCTTCAGCAGCAACTCCTCCATGGTCCTGCAGTTATTGCATCAAGAGGCAAATGTACAGTTATCTAGGTGTAGTGCTAAACAATGGGAACAAGGTCAGAGTCATAAAACAAGAAGAAGGGTTCAAGGTCCTGTCTATGTATCAGGCTGATCAAATGGAAATAATGTAGAGGAGGTTAGTTTACAACCTGTGCGGCCAATCATCTGATCACTCGGTCCATTTCTACTAAACTGTAATGACTGCTTTGAATGAATTTGCACATACAAACAAGATTCTACCAAAGGAGGAGGAAAGTCAAAAGATTTGCAATGTTATCATACAATATGCATCTGTTCATGTGTACACAATGCCTGTGGTCAGTTCCTTGTGAGGAATAAACACATATTTTGTCTGAGGACTTCAACATCTAGATAAGCTTTATTATTTCAGTATGTCACAGATTTCACCTCTGACTCTCAAGAAGGTGCCTTTTCACTCATTGATATCAATTTTTATTATTTTTTAAAAATAAATAACTGTTTAAGTCATTTATGAAGCAAAAATGTGAGCTTCTAAAATGTGAGGATTTGCTACTTTTCTCTGCTTTATTATCATTGTAAACTGAATATCTTTTGGCTTTTCGACTGATGTCCCCGTCACAGGTCGTATCAGCTACCGATAATTCATGTTAATTCTGTGAGTAACTTGATGGCAGGCCAAAATTAAACTTGTCTGTTGTCGTGTTTGTTTGCTCTGCAAGCTGCTATCAGCCAAAGATTGTTTAGAAGGTAAAAGAAGCATCACTGTTACACCGCTGTACAATCACAGCTGGACTGAGTGTTTCTGTAGTTCCAACAACTCCAACAGTGATATGTCTTCTCTCTAGAGGATAACTTCACGTCACTGTCAGGAGTTGCATTCTGCCAGTTAAATTATTGATACGGAATGGATGAAAGTGAAATCAAGATTATCAGCTTGACAGTTTTGAACCAGGACCTTCAGTATTTGGATCAAGTAGCTCGTGAAAAATAAGGCATGCCTAATTTAGACAGCTACAGCTGTCATTTCAATGTGTCAGATACATATTTAATCAACATTTAGGTAAATATACGTATCAGATGGGACTCAGTATCTGCAAATACCCAATATTTAAATTATTTGATGTGGATCAGGGGCAGAGAAGCTTGATTGGGACATATCTAATATAAATCCTAAAAGAAAACACCTTGAAAACCTGAAAAATTCACATTTGAGCTATAATAATGCATTTTAGATGGAGAAACAATCCTATCACAATATGTGACTGACTCATTGCATCCATGTGGAGGCCACTAGAGCATAGGCAGCATGACGACCACATTTCATTGAAGAAAACTGAGACGTCACTAGGAGACAGAGCAGCCTCCGGTCTCTCTGCATCCACTCATAATCACAACACAGAGGCAAGAAACATATATGCCTTACATCCGGTTCTCTCAAAAACTGCAGCATGTTACCACCACCACCACCATCATCATCTTGTTTTAACTGTGAAAGGTGAACAACAGATGACATGACTAAGCTCCCATTAGGCTATAATATCAGACTGTGATGTCAATTATGCCTCATCTGTCGTTCTCAGAGCACTGAAAATTAGTCGTGAACACAGAGCCATGTTCAGCTAAACAAGCAGCATGTACAAGCGTGATGAGACACTTCACCTCTCTTCTCCAAATGAACAACAGTTATCAATCCTGGTATCAATACAATACTCTCTAAAACTATGTAGAAATTAATTTGGTAAATGTAAAGTAATCCTTATATGACTTGACGGCAATTTGACTCTAGAGGGCTCTCCCCCAGGATTTTTGTGAACTGTGATGTGACTGTGAAGACCTGCTTCCTGAGTTACATATCATTATAAACTGAATACCTTTGGGTTGTTTGACTTTAAGTAAAATGAAGTAAGCAAGTGCTACAACATAGCTTTAGTCTACGGTAACATAAGATGGACACTAAGTCTACAACAACTACATTTTATCATTTACAATTAATTATTTTTCCAATTCATTGATTAGTCTATAAAATAGTGAAAAATGCCCATCACTGTTTCCTAAAGCCCAGGGTGACATCTTCAAAGATATTCAATATACAATGATATCATATAAAACAGGGGAAAAAAGCAGCAAATCTGTACACTAGAGAAGCTGGACCCAGAGAATAGCTGTCATTCTCGCTTAACCCTCCTATTATCCTTGGGGTCAATTTGACCCCATTCAGTGTTTAACATCACTAAATAAATTATTATCATCATGTTTTTTGGTTCAAATTTAATGACTTTTCCTAATTTAATGGGGACAACTGGTTAAACATAAAATTAACATGATGATATGTTTTCAATGTCCTGTACACATTTTGTACGCATCGATGTTCTTTGGGGTCAAAGAGCTTGCACAGAAGCCTTCTAAACCATTTCTCTTGGAGATCTGTGTGCTCTCTCTTTATGTTCTTTCTCAATTGAAAATTACCTCTAAGCAAAGGGTTTCTGCCAGGTTTTGTCACAGCTCTTTGACAGTGAAAGTGACATAAAGGGGAATTATGTTTGAGACTGAGGATAATGTTGAGGAGGACCGTGATATTGAGGCATTTTCCTCTGTCTCTCTACCACCAGAAGATGCTGTTCTCTCTCAGCCTCCAAGAGTTACCGAGTGTAATTACGAGTGCTGCTAATGTGATCAAAATGGTTCCAGGTCCCACCAGATACACTGTCAGCCATGTCCAAGACAAAGTCAGCATCTGAGCTCTTCATAACACCATCAATCGAAAAGGATATACTTGAGATGACAAACTTAGAGGGGAGGCGCGTGTATGGGGACAGTAGGAAAGGCTTGTGACGTGTGACCCACTTGTAAGCCTACATTGGGTTGCTCATTTTGGAAGAACGGTATAAGTGAAAAGGCGAAGCAACAGCAAGCCTGTGGAATTCTGACACTGGAAGGGCAATATTTCCAGCAACCATGTCTCTGAAGGCATTTCATGTTTGCTCCCATGTCATATGCTTTGATGACAGTGAAACAAGGCATTGTCGATACTGGATGTATGGGACAAATGGGTGCAGCAATTATCCTTTCTTTACAATCCAGGTCCCCACATGATTGCGGATGAATGTCTGGTTACATTTCATGGGCACTGTCTCATACGGTATCAAAATATGGGCAGCATATGATGCACAGTCCAGCTATGCCTGGAATATGCAGGTGTACAATGGGAAATCGCGTGTGGAACTTGGGTACTTAGAAAGAATATAAAGCCATCAAAACACCAAAAAGATCTTTCTTTCCAATGTTCGGTAAATCAGTGAAATTTTATGCTGATTTGCATTTTTTTTTCAGTCGCGTAAAAGGTATTCTACATGTATATGGGGGGGTGGGGGGTTATGTTGTATTGACAGGGGGTATTTAAGTGCCTGACACATAAACTTGGATAACAATTTTAATTACAATGATTTTCTGGAGGTTTAAATTTTTGGGGTTAAATTGACCCCAAGGATAAAAGATGTTTTGAGGGTAACAGGAGGGTTAATAATCAATTTGAACAATAGAGTAATTAAAATCAACTCATCAATTGTCCTATGGGCACTTGTCATTGTATTTTGTATATTTTAAGAATGTATTAAATTATTCAATATAAATTGATAATTTAAAGAATAGTTTCAGCTCTTGGGTGGTGATACCAATTTTACATCATGATTACAGGTAGAGCCAGAGGGTATACATGTCCTGACTCACTTTTATGAATGGATCATCAAGTCTCAAGTCAAAACTACCTTAATGAATGAAACAAATTTCTAGTATGCTCAATTGTTAACTTGCAGTTTCAATGTTATTTTAAAAAGTAGGGGTGATTTACAAAAAAAAGCAGCACAGAATTTGTAAGAGACAATCAATGTAAACCAAACAAAACAAAAAGGAAATGAAACCAGCCACAGGCATGAATTCTGACTGGCAGCATATCAATCTTTCAGTCATTATGTTCTGTTTGTGTCAAGCTGCTGTACAATGCCCCTCCTTATGGGTGACCTTCAGGCCAAACAAGTCCCTGCTGGCATAAACTAAACCACAAGGCAATGTTTGATTACAAATCAAACATCAAGGCAAATCACATTTCCCTTTAACTGAGCAGCCTACAGTACTTCACTGCATTTTCATAATCAATGATATATCTCCATAGCAAGATTTATTGTGGTATTAATCTATTGCCCTACAATAAAAAGTTCAAAAGTTACTCAACCTTTATTTAAAACATATTGCATGTGTTAGGTTACCAATGACAACAGTCAAGATTTAAATGTGACAAGAGTGACAGAATGTCTGAACAGCTGTGACAGAATATCAAAACATAATACTTGACTGATTTTCCACTTAAATAAGAAGTATTGCACTATTGCACTGGAGTGCTTTGCAAAATTGAGCACATACAAGGTTCATAACCTATTCTACAGGCATGGGCATTTACATTTAATGCTTTGCAATAGCAGCTACTAAACAATTACTGTGCCTTAAATAAGCTAGTAAAATTCAGCTCGTGAGACAGTTTTGTTCATCTCAAGTGAAATCTGTATAGGCTTATTCATTATCAGTATTTCGTACTGATCCTTTTTTTTAGTTTCCACCCTGATTGCGATTCCTCAAACCATGGTAGATTACCTTAAGGCGGCTTGTAGAATGCATGGAAACAACCCAAATTACCTAAAGACTGCTTTATTCTTTGGAGAAACAGGTCTGAGTTCAAAAATTTGCTCGGGTGACGTCTTTCCAAGCTTCCATGGCCACAAGGGCAAAGTTGCAGCAATGGCTCAGCAACGCCCTTTCCAGCTAACGTTAGCTTAGCACGGTTAACGTAGACGTTAACTGGAGCTGTCAGTTTGAGCAGACTAGATTCACACAACCACCATACCAAAACACACAAAGGGCGTTGGTCTACGCCAACAAGTAGCTAAGCAACATAGCCACTTGCTACCCATTAAAAGGTATAGGAGAATGGCATGTGTAACCCAAGTTTGATTATAGGGCAATTAGCTGATATTCCCAAGTACAAGACAACACTGGTTTAACGGTCAGAGAATAGCGTTATTCACACAATTTAAAATGTTTCCACAAGAAATAAGGTAAACGTTTCAAATTTTGCATTTGATTTATGCATTTTCTAGCAACATCAGAATATTTTCACCCGGCTGTAGAAAATATGGCAGCAAGCTGACAGCACCTAAGTTAGCTTAGCCGGCTAACGTACCACGTTAGCTCATCCTCACAGAACTTCCATAAATAGACGCAGCGAACGTTAGCCAAATGTTCAGCTAGGTTTCACAACAAGTGGCTCGATGCAAATCACGCATTGACCGACAAGCGCAGAACTGGTTTTAAGACGACAATCACATTCAGCATAGTTGAATAATATCACCGTTTGATTATCTTGACGTTCAGTCTCTAAATCGATGCTCTTGTGAATGCCAACTTTGCCACTTAGCTTAACTTAGCTTAGCTTAGCTTTCGGCCTCTCCGCCATTTTGAGATCGGGACGGGAAAGCGTAGACACTGCAGGCAATTCGTCGTCAAAAATAACAAGTCTTTCTAAGTGCCAAAACAAAAGCATAGACGCGTGTTAAAACTACTAACTTACCCTCTGACAAATGGTCACTCTCATATCCGAATGGCGGGTCTAAGCATATGATGGGAATTCCTGGTAATAATTGGGTATTGTGACTTTTCACATCACCCGGCACGGTCGGTCAGATTTTTTCTCCTCTTTGGTACCACCGCATTCGCCCGGCCCCAGCTAACTGTCGCGATTGGATATCGGCTGCGCGCACGTTGAGGTGAGAGGAGGCGCGCAGCGTGCATATCTTTCGCTCTTGGAATTAAAGGGAAAACACACCATAAATATCAGTTATATACGTTATTTATATTATTATTTACAGAAACGTTTTAATGTATTTGGACACTTAGTTGTAAACAAGTTTCTCATTGAGATGAGCAGAAGAAGGACAGATTGTAGTGATGATGTCACCTAGAGACAAATCATGCAGCTGCTCTGTAGATGGTGAGTAATGAACTTTCTATCAGGAAGCTATAACATAACCTATAATCATTTCACACTTACTTTATGGGTACATTTTCAACTTAGCAGTTGTACGCCATACATTGAAGTAGCAGTTAGCCTATTTAGTGTAATATATGAAATGAAATTCACTAAGCTCACAGTCAGTCACTAATTTGGTGTCAGTGGACCAACTCCACAAAATGTCAAAATACCCGTTCAAAGTGTAATGTTGTAGTGTTGTAATTTCCATTTTAGGGAGCCATTCAGATACCACTAATTTGATGGCTATTCTTGTAGAATACATGACACATAAGATGCTCAAATGCTTATTGTTTCCCAACAGTCGCTGGATATTAATGACAAAAATGTGGATTCAATTATAATGGACTGCTAGTAAACATCCAAAACAGTCATAGATATTATTTTAATATTCAGGCATAGACAAATCATCTGTCATGTTCTGAGAAGTGTTCATGGCACAAGTGTGAAACCCAGTGGACACATAGGGGATTGCAAGACTGCAGCACATCATTTAAAAATGTAACAAATGTTGACTTTTAGTACACTGTTGCTATATATATTTTTCTCAGTAGAAGTAGGCCTAAACATACTGTGCTTATCCATTCATATAGCAGTATAATCAGTATACATTTTATTTAATATGTAGGGTTTATGCATTTTTCTGACATAAAGGAGGAGAGCATATTTGCCATCAAAGTTACAGCCTGCAGAGTTCCTTCATGGATCCCATATATTTCAACAAGAGCTAAATCATGGCTGCAGATAGGCCTGCATTAGACAAAAGGAGAACACACTCTTCCAAAAGGAGACGGCTGCACCTGTCTGTAACTTGGATATAGTGTTGTCCAAAATAGGCTAACCTACTAACTTAACACCAGCAATTTGCCCGGCTTTCATTTGCCATTGTTGCTCATTGTCCGTGGTGATTTTCAGAAGTCTGACTGAGCACACAAGTTCTATTGTAACAGTTCATTGTTGTTATCTGCAGCTCTTAAGTCTTTTTTTCCAGCTCTTCCACTTGAACCTTTTCCTTTCCTTTCAACTTAGTCCTCAGGTCTGCAATTTCTTTTGCGCTAGAGAGAAAGACATAATACATACAGTCTGTGTGAGGAAATCACCATTTACATTCACCCTTTATCAGAATAATCATCAGGTGAGATGAACATTATAACCCCCACATTAGCAGTTATTTTTTATTTCTTTAACTGGGACGAATGAGAAGGATTCCACATGTCAGGTTGAGCTGCTGAAGGATTGTGGGAAGGCTTGGTGTGGAAAACTGGAGAGAAACACAGATGAGATAAAGTGTCACACAACCAGAAATGCTTGCATGCAGGTTTTCACATATTTACAAAACTGTACAAACCTTTGGCGGTGGAATACAGGCACTAGGTGTGTTACTGTAGATATGGTTGATGGCTTTCTGAAGGATCACAGCCTGCTGAGTGAGGCTCTTCAGGTACTCTGAGCTTTCCTTCGTACTGTCATGGTCCTCACCAACCTACATGTGTGCAACAAAGGAGTCTCAGTTAAAACTATGAGCATATAGGATAAACACAACATCAGCAAACATTATTCCAGCACTTTAAAGCACACCTGGCTCTTATATATTGAATAAGCCTCTTTCTCGTGTTGCAGAGCTGATCGAAACTCTCCTTTACTCTCATACACAGTGGCCAGCAGATGATGACTGCACAGAAGATAGACGTGGAGAGGCAGAGAGGTAAAGAAAACTTTTATATAAAGGAAATGAAGGAAGGGAGCAGTATGAATAGGAAGATCACAGCAACCTGTATTTCAAAGCATCTCTATCATTTTCTCAGATTGTCTGTAATTGTAATGTGTTGCAATCAGATGTAAGGTATAAAGAAAACAGAGGAACATGATGGCAATCTCCCTTACCTGTGTGCATGCTTCGGGGATGTGGCACCGTGATATTTTGAGGTTGAAATTAAGGCATTCTGTAGGAACTTCAGGGAAAGCTCATACTCCATCAGTCCATGAAGCACTAGACCCAGCATACTCTAATGTAGTGGAGCACAACAGGGACATTAACAGTTGATTTCCAATACAAATAAAGTGACTATATGTAGAAGCCTTGCCTGAATGTTCACAAGTGAGGACTGGAAATACCAACGGGTTATCAAGTAACTTTCTCAGGGTTGCATTAAGCGTTTTCTTATGACCTGGCGAGGCTTCAAGTTACCTATTTGCAATTCCCAGTATCTTATTTACCAGAACTTTTTTTAATTTGTTTGTTTCTAAAAAATCTTCCCTCAAGTTTTATGCTATGTGGGGTCCTGATTCAACACTTTAATAATCTTAAAAGTCTTCCCAAATACTATTTGAAGGGATTTTTTTCTTTCATTTTTAAAAATATCTTCCCTTTTTTAAAAAAGTCTTCCCTTTATTTTGGATTATTCTGACTTTCTTAACAAACCAAATCCTCAAATTACCATAAAGAATGTGTATAAACTACCTTTAATGTCTAAAATAGATCTAAATAGAGTTGTATGCAAAATAAAGACAGAAAAACGGAAAGCAACACTGTGCAGGTGAGGTTTCATTTACATCCAGCAGTGCGACATGTGGATGGTCTTCTCCAATCACAAGCAGGGTGAGGTACCGAGCACGATACAGCAACTGTAGGGAGGTCGAAAGCCGGCCCCCAGCAAAGCAGTACAGGGCCAGGTAAGTCTGAATCACAGAGAGGAGAATACATCCATATGAAGACACAAGTGGAATATTACATTCATAGAGTTAAGTAAGATGTTCATAAAAGGGCATGTTATGGTGGAACTCACATAGTCTTGTATGGTCTGTGGATGGTCTATACCTTGTACTCTCTCACTACTCATAACAGCCTTTTCCTGGTGGCTGAGGGCCTGTGAGATGTGGGGAAACGAGGGAAACTTCATGAAAGCTCACAAAAGGTGATATTTCTATCTGTTCGCATCACAATGACCGAATGATATCACTTAACAAAACTGGACATGTGGGTGACGATTCAGAAGTCTGGAACCAGGCTATAGGTAAAAGGTCATGGCAGAAACAAACTGTAATGCATATTTACGTCTGCATATTCCCCCTTGATGTAGCTGAGGCGTCCCAGGAGACGCAGGCACATGCACACATCCTCATGCAGGACCCCACATACGCTGCTGAACAGAGTCAGGGCCTGGCTAATCAATTTATAGCCATCTTTGAGAAGCCCTGAAAGCAAACACAAGACACTACTGAGCCTTTAACGTACAATAATTAATAACATCTGCTCTTCACATAACGTACACTGAATCCAGATGGGGACTCTGACCCACTGAATGATATAGCTAATTTAGACTTCAGCAGTCTGAGTTAAGTTTGTACCAAAAAGACTGCAACACTGGAAGACACCTGCTTGATTTTTCTGACTCAGACTACTGAAGCCTCATATTAGCTTTTATCTGAGTTTAAGCATGTTGTCAGTTGCCTAGCAACAATGTTCTAAAGGCTTACACACCACCTGAATGTAAAGGATATTGTTAACTTTACTTCCTACATCTTTACAAATATGACCTCATCAGTCTCATCTGAAGGCACCACTAATTTCAGATGTGTGGGATTTTTAGCTCCATGACATTTTTGCCAAGTGATATATGTTAAATAATGTGATACTACTGTGTATTGATGCTTGCAGGGAAACATTTTTAGTTACAGTGCCTGTGTAACTGGTAAGGATATAATGTCCTGCTCAATAGCACATCAGCACGGCAGATACTTTTCCATATGGGCCCTCCAGTTAATGGTCAGTCACTTTAAGCACCCAGGCAGGGTGACTATGCTACCCTAAATGTAAACATATATACACTGTATTTTATGCAGCAAGTATATGCATCTCTCACCCTGCTGTACTGCCACCTGTGCGTGTTTCATAAGCCGTGTGGCATCTGTTCCCGTGGGTTTGAGATATTTGACCACAGGGAACATGTTGACAACATCATCCTCACCAAACACTGGCCTGTGTCGAGACTCAAACACATACTCCCTCAGCTGCACCTAAACACAGAGAAAAGCAAGAAGTGGAATAGCAGAGCTGCATTTTAAAGCTACACTAGATGACTTTACACTTTGGCAGCCCCAAGTCAATGTTGGAGATTATTCCAGTTTCCAAAAACCCTGTAGCATAATGTCAGCCCTCAATTTATGTAGCCAGGCCTCTGTCTTATTAAGCATTAAAAATATGAGCATATAATATGTTTTTTCTCTGTGAGCTTGACAAGATAAGAGGTGTGGCCAAAAGATTACCTCAGACCCAAATCTCCTCTTGGCTTCTGGAAGGGGTGAAAATGGTGGAAAATCTATTACCACCATTATTGGTGAGCCCAGTTTTCAATCAAAAGAGATCTTGCTGTTTAAAAGAACATTTAGTCTTTCTCTCTCTTGTCCTTATGGCTCACTTTGTTTGAGCCAAGAAAATGCCCTGCCTGTGACACTGTGGTCAAATAGAGCAGTATTTTAGGTGGTTGGGATGAGCAATTTTTTTTCATTGCAGCTCCAGATATGATTTAATGATACAAAAGGTGTGGTTTCAGCTAAAATTCTTGTGCAGCTTTAAGACAGAATTCATTAAATTTCATATAGGTAAATATATTATGAATAAAAGCATGGTGGATGTCTGACCTGGATGCCCGTCTTGATGGCAATCTCTCTCAGTAGGGAGATCCTCTGAAGGCCGAGCTTTTCTATTACTGCATCTATACTTTCACTGAACACAGAGAGGATAACAGTGTAAAATCCTGTTGCACACATCCAACGACAGACACACACATGCACAGACACGCAGACACCTGTCTATTGTGTAGTGGTAATAATCTCCAGCCTCAGTCCTGATCCTTCCCCACAGCTCACTGGAGGTCAGTCTAGCCCACACACTGTCTGTCAAGGAGCCGACTCGACTCCCGTGGCTCCGTCGACGTCGGCTCCTTCGACGAGGGAGTAGCTTATCTGAGCAGGAGTCAGGGAAACAGGAGGACGAACTCAGGAGACAGTTTAGGAAGTGACTGACGGCAGCAGAGAAAGCTGCAGGTTCCACATCCTGGGAGAAAATAAGATATATGTTGATATTGGAAAATGAATGCTAGATTGCAAAATGTTATTTTAATATTTTATTTGTTAAAATTATTTGAGCACTTCACCTGTAGGTAGGTCCTGAAGATGTGTTTTGCACTTCTGATGATGACTTCACTGATAGAAATCCTCTGTGAGGGAACAATTGATCAGTTATTTGATGAGGAAGACTTCAGGATCCTGACAGACAGTTCTCGTCCTTTATTTCCTCAGTTTGAAACTCTGAACTCCGGGAAGTCCTACAGGGTCTCTTTGGCAACCAAAAACACCATACTCATCACTGTGTACTGTATGAAAAAGTCATCTGGTCCTCACTAGTAACAAGAGGAGAACTGCACACTATCATTTTTGTTTATAAATGTCTACTAAAGCTGCCTCAGTATATAACACCTCTTCTAAAATTTAAAACCTCTGTTCTGTTGATCCCAGGAGGCATAACTCTTGATACCCCACGAGTAAATACTGAATGTGGGAAGACTGCCCCATATATTACAAAGGTCATTAAAAAGTCTCCCATTGGATGAATTTAAACACAGAGATTTCTGTGATTGTTTCTGATGCTGTTTGTATGTGCTTGTGTGTGACTGGCTGTGTTTAATGTCTTCTGCTGTTCTCAGGTCTCTCTTGCGAAAGTGCTCTTGATCTCAATGAGACTACCTGATTAAATAAAGGTTATAATAATAATAGGTATAGTATATCCTGATCTTCTGTCTGGAACAAAATGTAAGAACTGCCACTCATGTCAGGCCACATTTACATATATATGTATATCTCACTCAATCCAGTAAACTCAAGAGCAAGAGGCAGCCAACTATGATGATTTTACACACATGTGGTATGGTTAATAATAGCTGTAGTAAGTACCTGTATGTGGCTGAGTCTCTCTCTCTCCTCCACCCTGTCCAGCTCCCTCACTAGGGTGCCCAGGTATCGTACGTTCACACCCCGCTGGTGTAGCGCTGAGGTCAGGGTCGCTCCGTCCATCGGCACTGCTGTGTGGTCGAGACAGTCCCTCAGCTACCACACACACACACACACACACACACACACACACACACACACACACACACACACACACACACACACACACACACAGGAGCAGCAGCAGAATTATAGATATCATCTTAAACTTCTTGCACATGATAGACCTGAACGCTATTACTCCACAGAGGACTCACCACTGCTGGAATCTGGTTAGACAGTAGAAAAGCAGCAGCGTCCCATAACAACTGTCTCTGGCTCTGAACCTCCTCAATACATTCAGAGGGGAAACGAACACCTGCAGCAAAGACGCACACTTCAATCTTAATCTGATTTAAAAAGTGTTTTTACTTTATATAAATGGCTGTGTGTGTGCACACAAGTGTGTTCAATACCTGGAGAGGAAACGTCGGGGTTGAAGCGGATGTCAAAGCAAGAGTTGCTCACTGATCCGACAGCCTTACAAGCTTTCAAGATCACATGTCTTCTCTGAAATTCTGCAAAAATAAAGAATGAATACATTATTAATTGACATAGCACAATCAAACAATCCTCACCACTTTCCTTGGCCCCAGTCATTAGTTAACAATGAACATTTGCACATTTTGAGGGTTAACTGTGATGTAAGTTTATTAATAACCATTGTTGGCTGTATCTCCAGTTCTCTGCTCACAGACCGTCTCTTCACTCTGCTCTGTGGCTTTATCCTGTTCTTCCAGTTGGACGAGCCCCTGGGACACAATCTTGACATAAAGTTTATACCTGCAGAAAACAGAAAACACAAGATAAGAGGAATAAGATACTTCATTTCCAAAGCTCAGTTCATCCTTCTGGTTTAATGGTTACATGGTGGCTGCATTGGTATCCACACATTCAGCAAGGGGGTTCCACATCTCCTCTTCCTCACCTGTGCTGCACGAAGGCCTCTATCAGCTCCGGTCTCAGGTTGGCCAGGCTGTGATGATGTTGCCGTGGGTAACCAAAGCTCTGACACTCCTTTGGCACCTCCCTCCTCTCCTCTGTCTCTGAGAACTGGAAGTTAAGGTCAGGGGGGAAGGTCCGGAGAAGGTCCAAGATGTAGGGTCTTCCATCATTACCCAGGATGCCTTTGGTCTCAATGCCAGAGCAAAGCTCCACTGGGCTGTTGTTGTGGTCTAGCACCTGGTGACATTGGATTCTTAGCGGTTTACTGGTTTTATCCAGAAGCTCCAGAAACCTGGAATAACAATTGAGAAAATTAAAGGTTGCCTGATTAAATGTTTGAACTTGATCAAGATCTAAATACCTAAAATATGAGACTTTTTTTATGAGTGTGTGTGTTACCTGGGGTGTGTAAAAACAGTTTTTCCATAGTCATTAGAGCCGTAAACTACACTCTGCTCCTGATTTTTCTCCAGTATCCCAGGAACAATTGTCTGAGCAATAACACGGATGCCACGATAATCCACCACAGCAGTCCCAAGTATGTGAAGCCCCTCTATGTCAACAGATGTGTATGCCTGTAGCAGAGCAACATAAGTATTTTTATTTTAATGACAAGAACATGAAGGGATTAGATTAGATATATGAAAGTGAAAATGAGAAAAGTAGTCCATGCAACTGCAGGGAAGATTATTTTCTTGGTGTATGACTGCTGAATATTGTTTTTTCCTTTAATATCCACATAATTATACCCTTACAGTACTATTGAATGTTATACTGTCCCTTCTGGAACACACATACACATACCACAGGACAGATGAAACAGTCAGAACACCTGACTACTCAGGCAGGTATCTCTGCCAGGATCTCTACCTGTGCTCCTCTCAGGTCACAGATGGCAGCAGCATGAGCAGCAGTGTTGCCCCCTAGTGGGCGGTAGTGCTCAGATATGTCGAACCCCAGGCTGAAGAAGATGTTGTTCCAGATGAACATCTGCATGTGAGGCGCCTCCCCTGGGTTTAACGGCATCACATTACCGTCGATAATGGCTAGAGCGCCTCGTGTTGCAGCAGCAACAAAGTCACTGTTGGTCTGGATGGAGGGATTTGTTAACACAGTTTCTCATCATTTAATTTAATGTAGAGCAACATGATCTAATCCCAGAGCAGGAAGACAAAGGAATAATTTAACAGTTATTGCATTAAAAAGCTGAATAGTACAGAGGTAATATAAGAGGACAACTAAATCCTGTACTCCTGGTCACTGCTTCAGGCATTTAAACTGATGATTTAACAGGTGACTGTTAGATCCTATTAATCAGGGAGAGAATTGGAAAGAAGATGTTTGTGGTCTCACCTTGAATATGCTCCTCTCTCTGTGCAGGCGCTCCTGAAGGGAGTTCCTGCTGAGTTCCCTACATCCCTGCAGCTCCTCGTTCCAGTCCCGACTCTGTGGTCATAACACACAACCTAAATATCAGCATCATCATCACTATCAGTCTCACTATTAGCCTCAGATGCACCAAGAAACCGTTCTTTTTGTGTGTATGTGCATACATGAATGTGCCATAAACTCTGTACTTTACTGCAGTGTTATATTCCAAATTTAGCCCGTTTCCCCTATTTTATGTCTGCAACCTGCCCAGCTGTGTGCTCGTCCTGGCCCATGCGACTGGTGTGTGTCTCCTCTGCTCTGACACAGTTGAGGGTGTGGTCTCCATGACGGGCGATCCAGGTGAACACCTGGTAAGGTGCTGGAATCCGCTCATAAGGGTGTTGCTGGACTCTAAAAAACATTTTTCTATTAGTAAGGTTAATAGGGGCGTGAGGATTTCTGCTATATTGGGATGAAAGTATTTCATGTTACTGTCTTGTATTACCAAGCTTTATGTAAACTCTATTTTGATGACTGACATTACTGTATCTCCATCCACATATTGGATTGATATGAACTGTGTTACATGTCCCTTGTTCTTGTATTAGCATGAAGTTTCCAACTTGATTACAGACAGTTTGCTCACCTCTTCTTCTGTAGGGCACTGAAGTTTTTCCTGAAAGCAGGACTGACTTGATTCAGCAGCTCGACTAGAGAGTGGCAAAAGATTTTGGGAACTGCAGGTTTGGGGTTGAAGTTGAAGGCAGTTGACCTGGAGCAGTCAGAGCATAGCATAAGTTGAATCCAGGTAAGTTTCTACTGTCCTCATCGTACATAATTGTTGTTGGTTTACTGTTCTCTGGGGTGAATGTTGCTCTAATAAATACTTGCTTAGTTGTGGAAATACAATATTTACAGGCAATTTATAGTTAGAAAACAATACTGAGTCTACAGCCATGCTAGCGACTCTGTGAGACTGAGCTAAATGCTAACATTAGCAGGACATACTCACAATGACAATGCTAACATGTCGATGTTAAGCAGGCACTAAACCCAAAATACAGATGAGGTTGATAGGAATGTCATTAGTTCTGCTAATGTATTGGACAAATTGCAAGTTTGACCTGATGATGGTGCTCGACAAAAAAGTAAGGGACCATGCAAGTTGCACATGGGAGCCTTTAGGAAGTCAGGTGATGTAGTATAAAGTGCAACAAAGTCCATGTAGTACAGAGGTCAAGATGGATGAGTGGGTCAAACACTGGCGTTTCACCCAACAGACTGCTGTTTGAGTCCCATGTGATTTATTTGAACCCAAACCATGATCTTTTCACAAACCTAACAAAGTAGTTTTGGTACCTAAACCGAACCAAACTGCGACCTTTTCACAATGACAACAACAACCTTTCTGACAGAAAACCTTCAAGGCAAACTTCTCCCACGTGCACCAAAGTTATTACAAATCATCCTATGGGGGGCATGGATGTCTGTACCAAATTTCATGGCTATTCATCCAGTAGTAGTAGTCAAGATCGGATACATTGTCTTGGAACCATGAATGGGTAAGTAAAAACCTGCTTGTGGCACTAGAGAGTTGGGGGATCACCAAAATCACTGGGATTCAACTTCTGGGGACCATGAATGTCTGTTCAAAATTTCATGGCTATCTATTCAACAGTTGTTGAAATATTTCAGTCTGGACAAAAGTAGTGGACCGACTGACCAACATTGCCATCCCTGGAGCCACGCTGCTAGCATGGCTAAAAACACTTCAGTTTTCATAGCTTAGCAAACATGCAAATGGCTGAACACTCACTGGTTGAGGTAGAAACCGCGTGTAGAGAATGTAATGTTGAGTTCTTTGTCTTCCATAGTTAGGACATTGAGGTACATTAAGTCCCCATGCATCTTCCTGTTTCCTGGAGGGGGGTTCCAGCTGCTCATGGTCAGAACCCGCAGGCACTGTAATGGCTGTAATGATACTTTCATAAAATTCCACTGTTGCTTCACTGTAACTGAATACATCTTTCATTGAATGTTATATATTTGCCTAGACATAGCTTCAATTACAAAAGCTGATCTCTCACCTTCCAGTCATCTCTGACTGGCTGCAGCGGAGTAAGTGGCCGGTCCTTACATCCAGGGAGGATGTATTCTGGAGGGCTACAGTCAACAGACTCCTTTTCAGAAGCTCGCCTTTTCCCCACACTTTCAATATCTGAAGGGATGATTATGGAGGTGAAAGGGTTGAAGGATTACTGACAGAAATGCTCAGATAAAACCCAATGTGAGGAGGTAATGAGAGAGCAATATTACCCTTGTCTCCTCTGGTGTAAAAGGTGAGGTAGGATAGCGAGCTGCAGTTCACTCCGTTGTATGCATCTGCAGGGTCAAGGCTCCTCAGAAGATCACGCACATGTCTGAGATGAAGACGAGCATCGCGCACTGAGTAAGAATCTGCAACAAGATCAGAAAAGATGCTTATAAAGTGTTTAATTCAATCTTACACAAGTGCACGATGAATGGAAATCTTTTTGTTGTTGCTATGTTGCATTTCATGAAAGAAAAAACAAACAAATCAGTATGTGTGTGAACAATATCGGACAAAACAGTGCAGAATAATGGAGAAGAACTTATCATGTTATCATAATATTATATGATACCCAAATGAAAATCAGTGATAGGATGCAGAATAAACTTTCAGGCATATGTAAACAGAGGTTTGCCATGTAATCCAATATAGTGAGCATAATTTTTTTCTTTTCTCAGGTGATTTTACATATGATGATATCTAATTTAGGAATTTCAATATACAGTATTATTCCACATCACTGAGCTTTAGAAAATGAAAAATGTAAGTATTTAAGTGTTGTGATGCAAGTGACTGGAACATTTACAGTAAGGTTTAAAGTGAGCAATGCATTAGATAGAAATCATTTTTAAGTTGGTGGTGATGTTTATTAGAGTAAAAGTAAACTGTGGTCAGGTTGTGTGGAGTCACAAATGATGTTGTTGTCCTGGATGAAGTTAGGTATTTGGCCATTTTCACCAAGTTTGTAGAACCTGATGATCTGAGACATAAACAGAGAGCATCTGTCTGTCACATGTAGTTAATAAACAGTTTGGATGAGAGGTCAACTTTTTTCAGACTAAAAGGACCTTCCCGTGACTCCGAAGAAAGAAAAGGATGAGGCAGTTACCCTCCACCATCTTGATCAGCACTCCGTCCTGGATGCCCTGGATGGAGCGCAACTCTGTGAGGCTGTCGAGTGCCGTGCCTCCCAGCTGGAGGGAGAAGCATGTGCGGTGGCAGGTGATCTCGTGCTCCATCAGCACCTGGTGCAGCTCCGCCACCAGCAGCTGGCCTGACACCTGAGAGAGGCGGGGAGACAGAGAGTTTGGATTGGAGTGATTCAGAAAGACATGAAAATACAGTGAAATGTCTTTAAGAAAATAATGACAGAACCTGAAGCTCAAAACTTTCTGTTCCAGGAGGTTGAATTCTGACAGTAAAGCTGGTCTCTTGGAGATCAACTATGTCACGGATGCTAAGTTTTTTATCAACATCAGACTGCTCTGTCGGATCATTCTCAGGACTTTCTTCAATTTGACTTGGAGGCGCTGTTGACGACAGAAGAGACAAAATGAGTGTGTGACAATGGAAACTGGCTATATGGAGGATAAATTAACACAGAAATTAACTTAAAAGGGAAAATAGAAAATAAACTATTATTATATTCCAATGCAGAATAATCAGGCAATAATTAAGTGTTAAAAAGAAAAGGGAAACTGGGAAAGAACATTGTATACTGAAATGACAAACTGATATTATTAAATGACAATTTGAAAAAGAAATGCAAAATGCAAAAGCTTAAATTG
Organism: Maccullochella peelii; assembly: GCA_002120245.1. Taxonomy (NCBI): domain Eukaryota; kingdom Metazoa; phylum Chordata; class Actinopteri; order Centrarchiformes; family Percichthyidae; genus Maccullochella; species Maccullochella peelii. Next base: position 34,335 of record LKNJ01001181.1, read on the forward strand.
AAACATGTAATTGAAGAGAAAATGTATATAAACATATATACAAAAAATGGAAAGGGAAAATAAATTAAGTAGTTTTTCCACCCTCCTTTTTGCATTTGCCCTGTTCCATTTGGTATTTAACATTTGGCTTTTCAAATTCCCATTTCACAGTATCAATTTATCATTTCAATATCCAGTTTCATTTCCCAGTTTAATTATGGCCTGATTATCCTGAGTACTAAAATACAATAGTTTATAGTAATTTAGCCGTTTTCCAATCATCCTCCATATCATGATGATCCACTGTACAAGCTACAAGTAGAAGCCTGTTTGAATATCACTGTACCTAGACAAGAACACACTCTACAGATGGAGCAGACATAAACACAGTCAAATAAAATCACGCACCTTTGACATGTGGTGCTGCCAGAAACAACCTGTCAACTGAAAACAAGGTCATTTGCATCATCTCATCCCCTTCCTCCTCCTCCACCTGTGGCAGAGCGGTCTCCAACTCCAAAACATGCTTCAGACCAGTCTTGCTGTCGTCCTCTTCCCTCTTTGGTGGGTGCAAGTTTTCCTGGCATTGAATATGATCTGCATTTGAATTTGACTGATCTGCTGTCAGATCTGTGTGGTCCTCAGACAGATTTATGTTTGTTTTTGTGTTTACATTCTGATCTGACACCACAGTCGCCTGTTCCATCTGTTCATTATCCTGTTTACTCTGATGTATCGGGTCTGCACGACACTCAGCAGGGTCAAAGGTCTCCACAATTTCAGTGTTTTTGATGATGAATTTTGTCAACCGAACGTTCTTCTGTGACTCCACTGCAGCCATGTTCTCATCCATGTTGTTTACATTGTGTTCAGTCAGCATCACTGAGGTGCACTCTGATTCAATGTTTTGTTCTTTGTCCTTAACGAGGTGCTCTGTCCAGGTAAAGTCTGTATTTTCCTGAGTAGCAACAGTATTCTGTTGCAACTTAAAGACATTCTCGTCATCAGTGTTTAACTCATCTATAAGCTCGGTATTTTGTTGCGTTTGAAATGTATGCTTTGTTAAAGTGGAGGTCAGTTCCTTATGGATGTGATTCTCTTTCAGTTCTTTCTGTTCAGCTTCCTTGTATATACCTCCAAAGGCCAGTTTGTTTTTCTCTGTCTGTCTTTCCATCTTCCCTGACACCTCTAATTCAACAAAAGCGTCTATGTCAGACCAGGTGCCAGAGTCTATCCTTTTCTTCTGTTTCTCTGATGGCATTTCAGTGACAATTTCTAAGTGTCTCTCTTGTGATGTTTGTGAATCTCCTTGTGCCTCCAAGAGCACATCTACCTGTTTCTGTATTTCATGTTCTTTCCAAACGTCCACAACCATCTCTTTTGTAGTGCCAGTATTAGTTAGTGTGCTTACTTCTCTCTTCACAGACTCATTATGGCACACGAGTATTTCTGTTTGTGCCTGAACTTCTGCCTGTGACTCTGTTTGAGTCTGTACCCCCATACCAATCGATGTCTCCACTTCGGTCTGTGTCTCGACCTCAGAATACCCCCTGTTTCTCCACCTGTTGCTCCTCTCTTGCCCTTCATCTCCTGGCTCATCCACCCTCGCTCCCTCTTCCTCCTCAGACACCAGCAGACACACCATCGGCTCCACCAGAGTCACATCCCCTGCCAGGTTGCTGCTCAGAATGATGTCAGGATACAGGAAGTGCTCTGGTTCAAGGGTCGGGTTTGCCACACCGGTGGAGACGGTTAACAGATCGTCCTCCAAGTCGTCCAGCAGGCTCAGCGAGTCGCATTCACTCTCTTCGCTGGATAGCAGAGGGGATCTTTCCGCCTCACCCTGGGCCGGTGCATCCTTACACTTAAAGTAGTTTGACAATGTGTGACAGCACTGGACTATGTTTCCCATGGTGCCGTTGTGCACAATACAACAATACAACTGTAAGGAAGAGAAAACCACAGTATTCCCACAGGTTTACTGACAATAAGCTATTAAGAGAAACTTAAAGGTAAACTACAGTTGATTACAAATGGGTTTTATTTTTGTAGCTTCAGCCAGCAGTTCTGTTTGTTACAATAACATTGCACACACCAAGGTAATGTAAGTTTTGCCAAATTAGCACCGCTTTATTTAGAGGTAAAACTGAAAGTGGGCACAGATGATCCCTCATTTTACAGGAAAACCAAACTATGTTAAGTATGGTAGGTTAAAGCTGAACCAGGATGTAAACTGTAAACTATGTAGACATTGTTTTCTCCTCCTGTTACATCACTGGTGCAATAGAGCACACTTCTGACAACACCAAACCCACTGCTGGGTAATCAAAGGTGAAACTGACTCGAAACTTTCATCCAGAGTGCTAAGTTACTCTTTACATTTTAAATGCATTATTCATTTGAATTAAATTGCTGAGTATAAACTACAAAAGGCTTTGTCACTGTCCCATGCGTGTGTCTGTTTGCGTGGCATGTGTGAGTGCAAGCAGCTAAGAGCCTTAGGCAACAGCTGATGACAGGAAGATTATGAAGTGTTCCTGCAGTGGTGTCACCTTACCGCAGAAAGAACTGGAAAACCTCAGAGACTAAATCTCGTCAGATGAACTCTGGAATGATGTTGGATATGTGGGAATCCTGGAACACAGATGAAAGTGATCGCTGAGCACAATTTTAGAGTAAAAAAATGCCTCTTGGATACAGTTGTTTGGCTACATAGAAGTGTCTAAATGAAACCAGTAATATATTCTAAATAGACTCCATTTTAATGTATTTAATTCTAGAGTTTTTATAAAAGTAACACCTTATTCAAGCTCATGAGAACACAGAAGTGCAGCAGAAAACATGTGCATATATCTCAAACAACATAAGAGTAACAGCATCAATATCACATTAGTGTAACCAATCTATGGGCCCTACCAGCCAGTGTAGAGAGAGGGAGAGACTGCCAGACTGTGTCATCTTCTCCAGACTCCTCTGCTGTTCATCCTGCTGAGTTTCCCAGGCTTTCCTCTAGAGCAGGAGGCTGCCCTGTCCTTGCTGCAACACCACGTTACACAAACCGTCTGTCAATGCATGTGTGTGTGTGTGTGTGTCTGCCCTTCATGGGTGGAGAGGAGCTGTGAGAGAGCATGTAGGCCCTCACATATACGCACACACATGCAAATTCACACACTTAGTACCCATCCAAGTCCAGAAGAGGGCAACCTCGCTGCCGTTCATGATGTAACTTCCTATACTCACACCGGTCCATGCACTCTCTATCAACCTTGAATGTGAGCACATACAGAAGCTGTATTAATAGAGGCAGCAGGAGGTCTGGCTTCACTTCACATTTTGCCCCCCCCCTTGTGAAAACACAAGGCATGACACAGCACACCCCTCCCCAAACACAAACCTCCAGTATTCGGTGTCCGTTCTCTTCTCACACTTTCAGGCATGAAATGGAACGCAGCTCTCTGGTTGCCATGGCAGCACTGCAGAGAGACATTAACATTCTGAGCACAGTCTCCAAGACGACTGTGGGAACATTCTAGAATGGGACGCTTGCTAGGAGACAAGTTGGATGTGTTCGGTACACCGACTACTACATGTGTAATACTGTAGTTTGTAGTTGTTGGTAGTTTTGTATTAAAATGGTATTTTAATGACTCAATATCTCCTCATGATTGTCCATAAATGAATCAATGTTCATTTACCAATTCACAATGCCAGTTTTTCACCAAAGTGAAAGCTTAATTTAGTTAAAAAATTACAGCTCTCTTGGGCCTTGTGTGTGTACATTCACCTCCACAAATGTCTGTATCATTCCATGGGCTGCTATGGCATGTTGCAAATAAATCTGTATACTAGAAAAGATGCAGATTGCTAAATTTCAGACAGTCAGACTGTGAGTCATCACAATCTTCCTGCATATCTCCTCAGAGTCCTCTGAGTTCTCCACCCCCCCTCTCTCTTTTAATATTTCATTCGGTCAAATGTAAAAGCCTAGAAAATTCAGCGATAACAGGTGTGTGTGTACCATATGACAATGCATGTATTTTTCTACAGCTAACCGCAGTGGACAAAAGTGATTTCTTCTTGTCTGAACTGAAAGCGGGCAAAACATTGTTTTCATAGTACCTTCATCAATACTGCATAGTTTATAACTATGGGACTTAAGTGTAGGAGTTTTACTTCTTTGGCACCTTCAGCAATGCAGACAGATCTGACCATATTTTAATCCCAGTCAAGGTTTGGTTGTACTGCCACCCAGTGTAGGACTTGACATAAAAGCTTAGAAGCAGCACACTGTTATCTCCCAGAGTGGAGGTGAAAATGTTCAAGATCTAAAAGTGGGCTGTGAACTATTCTGACAGGGTTTTGCTGATATTTAATACTGGTGAATATTTTGTATTATGTACAGTTTGGGCCAGATTATTATCTTGATTAATCGATTAATAATAATAATGGATAAAACGTCAGAAAATAGTCAACAATGCCCGTTACAATTTTCTAAAGCCAAAAAGTCACGTTTTCAAATGTCTCCTTTTGTTTGACCAATAGTCCAAACCCCAAGATTTTCAGTTTTCAGTGATAAAAAGCAGAGAAGAGAGGCAAATCCTCACATTGGAGAAGCTGGAACCAGAGAATGTTTGGTGTTTTTGCTTGAATAATGACTTAAAGGATTTTTCTGTTGATTAACTGACTAACATACAATAAAATTGGGGTCTTGATACAAAAAACAAAAAAAAAACAAAAGCAGTTGAGAGCAACTGGTCATACCCACTTGCAAATAACAATAGGCCTTTTTCACAGCAGATTTTTTGGTATGCTACAGTAAGAAAAGCACAAGTGTAAATATTAAAATCAGTGATGGCTGAATTCCATTTAGCTGTGTCAGTTTCAGTGTCCTGGTATTGTACATGCTGGGTCACCGTCACACTGTCCTGGCTTACTGAATTAGAGCCATCGTTAATGTTATTAGTGTTTTTTTGACTATGACCAGTCATAATATCTGCTGTGTCAAAGACCTACTGTGCTAAAAACTTTTTAAACATTGAAAACAGACAACATGACACCAGAAATACTTCTCTGCCATTATTAGGCACATTGCATGAATTTAATAAAGTGCAAATCATAAAAAATGTCCCTAAGCCTTCTAGAGCGACTTTCCGAAACTGGATTACGGCTAGTGCAGTGAAAAAGCAGGTTGCCCGCTTTGTACTGTGTAAGAGTTCGCAGACCCAGAAGCAAGACTACAAGTTACAGGCAAAAGCCGTGATCAACAGTGTCAAAATCAAAAGGCATCCATATGAAACAGTCCCACTATTCAGTCTTTTTTCACCCACTCATTTCATCACATTATCAAGTACATGTTGTACCACCAATGTGACAAATTCAGTTAATACGTCTATGTGTAGGCTCGATCACACACTCTTGTGCAACTAACTCTAAATATCTAACTCACTTCCTGAAATCTACAGACAATCACAAGGTTACATCTCTTTTCATCTTAAGCTTTTTCTAGAATAACTGCATCAGATGTTGATTGATCTTGGCCGAGACCTGCTGGAAGACACTTTTGTCTTTTCATCTTCATCACAGAGCAGTTTCTCCCTCTCCTGCTCCCATGTCCACCCTCCTGTGTACCCTGCTGTCCTCTATATCCTCCCACTCATCCTCCAGCCCCTCTCCGTCCTGCGTTCTGATTGGTCGGTTCAAGCGAAGGAGGCGGTATCTAAGTGGCACCAAGAAGAGGGCGGGGTCAGGCATGGGTTGTGGCCTCTGCGGTGATGTCACCCTCTCCTGCGGGATGCAAGCCCTGACCCTCTCCTCCCTCAAGCTGACACGCCTCTTGTGTCTCGCTTCTGGTTGGCTGGGAGAGGCTGGAGGAGGCGGAGACAGAAGCCAGTCTGAGCCCTCCCCTTCATCATCTTCATCCTCCTCTTCTTCTTCTTCTACCTCCTTCTCTGTGGGTTCCTCCTCTCCCTCTGCAGCAGACTCTGTGCTGTGCCGTTGCTGGAACAGTTTTAAGCGTGCGGTGTGGAGCTCGTGGCAGAGGCTCGTCGTGATGACATTTTGGCGTCGCAGCTCACGACTCAGCAGCGTGATCTTGTGGCTGCGGCGTTTCAGTTCCTCCAGGAAACATCGCTCTTCTTCCCTGAGGTTCCTTCCCAGTGCTGATGCTCGTGCCCGGCCGGCCCGCAGCTCCCCACGCGCAGCGACCATCATGCACTGCTGGTCCTCTAGGAGACGCTCTGCAGCCTCACAACGTACTGCCAGCTCTGCTTCCTCCTCTGAGAAACATAAACACATACAGTGAAGTATATACACATTACACAGATACAGACAACAGTGTAGATGTTGAGGAGATTATTATATCCCTTAGGATGTCATTATTTAGTCTGGTTTTCTATGCTCCATATAAGTCCTTGCTCAATTCTCATATTACATTTCATACATTTTTCTTTTCACTGTGCCTTTCTGTGGTCTTTCACTTGCTTCATCACGCAGTGCAACCTGGCTGGATCAATAAATAATACATAAATATACAATAATTTTGCATATCTGTTACAGAATGAGTTCTAATTACTTTGCTTGAATGTTACCTCATAAAACAAAGGCCTCATTTACTGCAACTTTTGCACATTGCTTTTATCAAGGACTTGCAGAACTAGAGCACTTGACAGATGTGGATAAAACAATGCTGCTTGACGTAAACGCCATTCAGAACAAAGATATGCAAAACCATGCTTTGATTTCCAATAAAATATTGTTATATGTGCTAACGTTTTAGATATGATGTTACATTTTCACATACTGCAATGAAGTAAACATAATCAAGAATCTAATGCAGCACATAGCATGTTGTTTCAGGAGCACTGCATTTTATTACAGTAAACACAGAGAACATTGTTACCATGACGTGTCCTGTCACACATAACTAACTAGAGATGTGCTGATGCAACGTTTTCTCTCCCAGTACCGATTCTGATACTTAAACTCTAGCGATACTGAGTACCAGACCAATACCAATGGTCAATACCAGCCTCTGTGCTTCCCTCTCCATAATTAGGATATTCAGTTTCAGCATCTCCACATATCATTTTCCCCCTCATCAGCATGGAGTTGTAATGTCAATTACCTTCTGTGTTTCTGTCAGGAAACCTGGAGTCCAGCTCACAGCTTAGCTCTGCAGCCAAGAGGAGTAGAAGCACAATAAGACAGGGTGACATACAGACATGTAGTCAAGTGGTTAAGAGACACATTAGAAAATGGAGGGCACCAGGTCACCAGGAGACTGACCATGACAGCGCCTCTTCAGGTGTGTGATCTCCAGCTGCAGACCAGTCAGCATGGCCAGGTGCTCCTGCTTCAGGAAGGCAATGCCTCTCTCCACACTGGCCACCTGCAGCTCCAGCGTCCCGGCATCCATGGCTGAACCCCCACACAACCTGCACACAGATGATGGTGGCTGGATGATTTATGATATGGGATTTCCCAAAACAGCTGTTTGACATAGAACAACTCTGACATAGAGCAGTGCCTGGATATTAGGTGTCAATTCCATTGTTAACAAACGCAATTGCTTATTTTTAGGCTGTTTATTATATTTAGAGTGATAAATCACACCACTAATACTATAACGACCTACAGTATATTACAATGCTGTTTTCTTTTAACATTTAAGAGGTTTCATAGGTAATTCTCTTGTAAGTTTATTTGCGAAACGCACAAATACACTCACTTATTTATTCAGTTTGATTTCTCGCCCATAAACGCTCTGATTTCTGCACCGTCGTTCACTAGTGCTCAGCCTCTACCTGTAACTGTGCACTCGTCTCTCTGTGACCGTGGCCTACCGTGATACTGAAGCGGTACCCTATTCAAAGCGTTTCTCATGGATCCCCGTATCGCCCCGGTATCTCTGTCCTTGATGCAGCAGCAAAGATGGAGAAAACAAAAGATCCGTGCAAAACGGCACTTTCCCTCCTTTCGTTTTTATGCTCTTAGGTGAGCTGTTTCACTGTTGCAGCTGGCCGACGTTTTTCTTAGTGTGAATGAATCCTGCTGCAGTCAAGAGTCGCAATATAACCTCCTCATAACCTTCTGGTTGTACGCGCAGTAGCCTACAGTGCCGCTGCTGTATTCACAACAAAGCAACCCGGTATGAGGAGTGATTAGTGCCACGATGCAGGAAGAGAAGGAGGTGGAGCTTCATGGAAATGATGGTATCAGCTGTTGCCAACAAGAAAGGGAATATGACTTTTTATTCCCTAAAATGATAACAAGCTAAAGTCTCATCCCACCACTGGGCTACAATGTGTATTCAGATGTGTTTTTCATCAATCTTTTGGAAAGGCTTATGAGGCCATTAATTTATGTTCAGTGGCAGAAGAAGTATTTAGATTGTTAACTTAAGTAAAAGTAGCAAAAGTGTAAAAGTAAAAAAAGAATTATTTTCTCAATTTATTGTTTTGTCTATAAAATGTCAGAAAATTGTGAAAAACGCCCGTTCTAATTTTCCACAGCCTAAGGTGACATCTTCAAATACATCAACCAACAGTCCAAAACCCACAGATATTCAGTTTATTATCATGTATGACAAAGAAAAACATCAAATCCTCACATTTGAGAAGCTGGAATCACCAAATGTTTAGCATTTTTGCTTAAAAAATTCTATCAGTTCAATTGTTGCAGCACTAATTGCTATATCTTTTTAAAATGGAAGCAACATTAACAAGGTTTCTCCTGCATCTCCTCACTCTGTGTGGCATTGATCACTGTATATTACCTGGATGACTGATAACGCTACACAAGCACTACATGACTGGTTACATCCAAACATTTTCATCAGACTGCTGCTCTTCTCTTCACTAGTGGGACAGGAGATGATTTAGAGAGGCAGGTGAAGGAGCTCAACCATGGCAGTGGTATGCTCCAGAATCATATATCATAATAAATTATTTTTTATATTATAAAATGTTGCAGTAAATAAGTTAAAGCTTTACAAGTGAATTCCATAATATTGAATATTAGGTAGATCACGAAGAAGAAGATTTTATTTGTGACATACTGGTTTAAGACATCATCCCTATACTTGTGCAGTGTAATCTGGCCATCAGTGTCAATACACAAATAAATTCCGACACAGAAGGTAGAGTTAAATGGGTTTTTTTCATCTCTTTCCTGTGAAATGGCTGATGAGGCTAAGCCTCTCCTGGCTGCCCCCCTGGTTCTCACTCATGCTGGGGAGGGCAACAGGCTCACTGTGCGGAGAGGTCTCGTAGTAAGGACAGACTTTTAGATGAGCAGATATAGGAAGAATGTTTGCCATATGCCACGAATCCACTGAGGAGAAGAGGTGACTGAACTCCCACACCTGGAGAGAAACAGGAGTGGAGTCAGGAGGAGAGAAAAGGAAAACATGTTAGAATGGGATTCGTTATTATAAAACACTAAAATGATGAATGCAGTGGTTGATTTAGTATGTATATCTCACAGGTTTGGCCCTCCACTTGGCTCCTCCATGTGAGTAGGTCTTCCTCTCCCAGCGGAGGGTGACCATCCCTCTCTCCTGCAGCAGAGAGGAGCACACCTGCCTCATGAGCCGCGACACCAGAGCCAGCTGGGACAGGGACAGACTGTCCAGGAAACTGGCCATGTGGCACAGCACCTCGTAGGGCAGCAAGCTCAGAGAGTCCTCCCCTCCTCCTGCCCGACCTTCTCTCTTCCTCTGAGCGGTGGAGGAGTCCACTGTGCTCCTGGGCGGCTGGGAGGCGTCACCTACTGAGGCTACAAGTGTTGGGCGCAAGTTGAAACTCCTCAGCTGCTGACTGTAGGGAAGAAATACTATATATTAAAAGAAATGGTAGACCCAGATATTGGAATCTGGATTGAAGTGAGTTGTGCTCACTTGTAGGAGACGGTAGCTTCATGTGTGGAGGGCTGAAACCTCCTCTGGCTGTAGGTGCACCCCAGATACGCTAGGGGGCATCTCTGCATGAACCATCCACTCAGACACGTCTGGATGTCGCTGTGGACGTTCCTGGGAAGGAGATGATGATCAATACATTCATTAAACACGCTTCACATGTCAAACCACAGCTAACGGAAAAGGCACTCATATCCAAGCGTTTTGCAGGGGGTGGACAAACGAAAAAGACAATGAACAGTATTTATCCTACCAGCTGACATTTCCAGTTGGTTGCATCCTTTTGGTAATCCTCAATTGCTGAATTCTCAGTAACAAATCAACATTTATCACTTTACTGTTAGTACATTAAGATGAGAGAGACAGACTTCTGAAAATGACACATGTGACAGGAGTCAGGAGGTCAGCGGGGCACCTGAAATGTGTGGCAAACTCTCTGCGGTGGAAGGTGTGCCCACAGAGGTAGGTGAAGACAGAGTTTGCTCTGTTGTGTCTGCTGTTCACACTCTCTGCCTGCAGCTGAAGATGAAGCTTCAGTGGTCTGTCCACCATCACCTCTGCCAGAGTCGTCTTCCCTTTAAACGGAGCTGAGCGAAAAGAGTGTGTCTGTGTTCCCACGTCAACAAAGAGGCCATCGGCTCCCTTTGACACACTGATCTGCATGGAAACCAATCGATCACATGATTCATTCTAGTTAAAAGACCATGCCAATGCTTTTACATGTTTTAGGCCATTTGTGATTATTGATTTTTTTTTTTTAACATGCCATTGTTTTCCATTCATTTCCAAAATGCCTCCCAAAGGTTGATGTATCAAAATGTAGCTATCTAATAAACTCAACTCACAATATGAAAATCAACATGCAGTGACTGCAGTGAAACTGGTTTTGGTCGGGAAATGCACCACAGAGAACATCTGTTTTTAAATAATTAATTTATTTTATTGGGGATTCAAGTTTAGCAGACAACACTGAAATCCAGCCAACTGTCCAGCCAAATTCTGTCTACTTTAGGTCCTTAATAAAACTCTAAATGGATGTATTTGTGAATACAAATTTCTTTAATTGTGTACACAGAGAGAGGACCATAAACATGCAAAATCAGCAGTTTCTGGCCCTCAGGAATTTCACATCCTTCTTATAGTTAAAACCAAGAGACAAACAAAACTTACATAATCTGTGGGAGCTGCTTGGCTGTCACATGTTTCTAAAACAAAGTCTCCCAACATGACTAGTTCTAAGTGGCACTGACCTTATGGCCCATGACCTCCTTCTCAGCGTAGCCCAGGAGGGTGGATGCTGCTTCATCACTGAACCAGTCTTCTTCATTGACTTTGAGGTCTGATGTGTCCACACTGCGAGGCTCACTCTGAGCCCGCACAGCCATGTCGTACAGATGAACCCGCTGCCGGTAGTGATAGCTGTCAGGGATCTTATAGGAAGAAATACATGAGAATATATTACATTAGAAGCCAAGAGAGTAAACTGAACACATCTTTTGTGGATTATTATTAGGTCTGGTTGACTTTAGTGTGTTTTGTTGATGCAAACTTATGCCTTATAACTGACGCCAAATTTACAGTAAATAAATGTAGCTTGAAATAATCACTTTGAAAGAGCGCAGGGTCTGGACTGGGATTGGCTCCAGGCTGCCGTAGACAAAATCTTTTTCCCTCGGTGTACAGGCCTGGATTTTTCCGAAAGTGAGCAGCATGCGCCCATGATGCACCACATACATGTTGTACTCCTGAGGACTGAGATCCTGCCCCAGACGCTCCAGCACCCCCTCCTGCCACGGGGCGTGCCCAGTCTTACTTGTGTCTGGTGTGTCTGCAGCCGCACCATCTTTCTTTGTGTCTTTGTGGTCTGCAGAAATTTTTTTCACCGCGCTGTCCTGCCTCTGGGTCTTCACCTTCTCACCAGGTTTTTGTTTGGGATTGTCTTGGTTTGCCTGAGCGACAGCACAGCCGCCTCTCTCCATGCTGAACATCATCTCACACAGGTTGTATTTCTCTTTGCTGATGCCTAAGCCTTGAGCCACACTGTTCTCTTCAGCAACATTATTTTCACATAAGCTGTTTTCTGCAGGAACACATGTGGGGAGACAGGAGAAATGTGATGACAACAGATGGGGAAAGAAAAGAACAAAAATTGTATTATTTTGTGTGTTTAAAATATAGATACACTTTTGAAAGATTAGTCATTATAACAAGTTGTAACATACAGTATATGTGCCTGTGGAGAGTTTTCATCACTGTCTCACAATCAAACCTCAAAAACCTAGTTGTTGTATTCTTAAAGCCCCTGAAAACTTCAGTATGTCTCTATAACATAACAATAACAGTCAAAGTACAAAAAAAATTATATTATTATTTAAGGTATTATCAAAAGTTTAACACTCAAAACCTCAGCTAATCTGCTTCATCAGGACACTGCAGGTGTAGTTTGATCAGATTTGATTGACAGTGACAGTAATGACCTACCAACTGTCATCTGTTTCTGATTGGTGCGTGGGAGTAAATGACATCACATTGTTCCTGAGCCCAGCCCACTTCAAACCAGTGAGAAGAGCTCAGAGAGAAAAAGAAACACAGAAATCTCTCCTGTGAAATAACCAAAACTGTTCTAACTTTGGCAGATAACTGTGTATTAACGTAGGACCACCTCATTTACGGTAAGAAGCTGATGAAGAAAATATTTTCAGGTTTTCAGGGCCTTTAAAATGACTCCAAACTAAGGTGGTTATCTCATGCTGGACCAAAGTAGCACTATGATTTACCTTCACTGGTATCCTTGTTTGGTATGCCATTGACAAACCCTCCCACTGCCGTCTCCTCTTCCTTCTCATCCTTTATTTCCTCCTCTTCTGACTCCATCATCTCTGGATAGAGGGGCTTCATTTTCAGGCGGCTGTAAAGGTCTGACTGATCAACCAGGGCCATGGCAAGATCCAGAGCCTCCTCATGTCTCTCATTTTCCTTCATCACATTCTCCTGCAGGGCTATGTTGCTGTGTGGGTTTGTATCATCAGTCGGCCAGCGGAGCCACTCCATGGAGCAACAGACCACGCTGGCCGGACAAACCTGAAGGTGAGCTGCCCGCGAGGACCGGGGCAGGTGGACCGGGCAGCCGTACTCAGCGTTGAGGCAGGGCACCCTCACGTTAGGGCAGAGCAGCAGGTGATCCTGCTCTTTGCACAGGTGGAAGAGAGCTCCACAGTGCAAGCGGCAGGGGATGACCGCACAGCACACAGAGACCTCCACCCGAGCCCTGCAGCGCCGGCTATAGCAGGAATCACAGTGGACATGCTGTCGCACCCTGGAGGCCCGAGATCGATGACTCTGATTGGATGACAAAGAAAAAGAGAGGAGTCAACTAGGGCGAAAGAATGATTAAGGAGAAAGACGAAGATTTACAACATACATCAAGGCTGTATAATGCTTAATCTTTAATTCAACACCTAGAAGTATATCTGGAAAGCCTGTGACTCACCATATCTACTGGACTTTGAATCAGAAGCTTTGTAATCCTGCAAGAAAAATAAACTGACATACAGATTCATACTTTATTCAGTATTTAGTGAATCACATAGGCCAGTGATCCCCAACCTTGTTGGCTTGTGACCTCTGAAAACAAAGCAATGCTTACTTGTGATCCACCGTCACTGATCGCATATGTCAGATTATTATGACCAGGTCAACCAAAGAGTGTATCTTTCTCCCTCTAATGATTTTTAGAGGCCTGAATTGGTAAAATTATCCTGTCAACCATTTTTTTCCTATTTCATTATCTCATGACCCCTCAGATTTATACTGTGACCCTTTAGTACCGGACCCCCAGGTTGGAAACCAATGACACAGGCCATACAATAAATCAGCAGCACAAAAAGACAGTTATGGGAAGCAATTTGCGCCGATGCAACAGCTTATGTCCTTGTACAACAAATGTTACTTGGCTCCAAAGCACTCTTACAAAAATGCATTAAAATGTGCTTGTTCTATGTGAAATAAAGAGCTGATATTCAAATCCTGTATAGTAGCATTATTCAGTTATGTGTCCTGTGGCACTGTAAATCTGGCAGCTCAAAATCTCAACAGTAAATCAGACAAGCGCTAAAAGCAACTGAAATAATATAATATTTTTATTGTGTGAGCAGTGTTGAGTGGCTTGCAATTTAGATAAACAAAAACAGACATTATGTAGACATTAAGTATTCTCAACACAAAGGTCTTACCAAGGTGCCACCGCAGACTTGTTGTTTCCTCTTTGGTTTTATAACGTTGCTTTGCTCCTTGAACTTGCAAGTTAAAATTAGCCAAGTAGCTTGAGCAAGTTCAGCAGGAGACATAACTCCCCCCTCAGTTTCTCACTCTGCTGCAGTGGATTCAAGCCACAGCCACCAAGCTCATTCTTTCTGGGGTGGGATGAATGTGTCCGAGCACCTGTTTCCAGTACAGAATAAATAGTTAATCTTCTGTTGGAGTGACTGCAATAAAATACACACTGACAATGTTTTGGACAATGTTCTCTGCAGGTTGAAATCAATTGTACGCAGCAGCACAATATGACTTAGAGGGAAGAAGGTGAGAGAGATTTCCTGATGTAAGTGGCTGAGGGCGCTGGTAACCCAAAACGTGTTTTTGACCACCTGTGTAACATTTCTTATCGGTCAGTGCTCAGCTCTATTTATAACACACACACACACACACACACACACAGCACTGACAAACACACAGACACTTTAATCTTTCCAGCACAAGACGGAGTGCAAGGAGCGTGTGTCTCTCCTTTCCAACTTTTACAGCGGTAGGCTAAATCCTGTAATTCACTGTTCCCATTGACTCTAATGCCACGGGACTCTGCTGGAGTCCTGCCATTGTGTGTTTACATTTTTCAAGCTGATTGTGCTGTGAGACTTTGAGATTCATATTTCCTCTCTGTTTGCAGGACAGACCAACAGCTTAAGATAAAAAAAAAACTGGTTCCAGAGGATCTGAAGCATGGTATGGTCTTATTTTGCAACTTTAAGATCAAATGTTGTTAAAAACATTCAGTTTTCCACTTTTATTTCCCCTGAAGTTGCTTTAAGGTTGTTAAAATCACCTTATTCCACACTGTCTGACTGTATCATATACAGGCTATGATGTTTACACAAAGTGAAATATTCAAACCTGAACCATTCAATCAATTGCAAGTATTGTAGATGTCTTTTGAATAATTTTATACACAAATTCCCCAAATTCAGCCTGACATATTTGGTATCTTTAGAAACTTTAGGATCTCCTCCAGATTTTAAAATAAAGTTCTGTTGGTTTAAACAATGTTTGGCTGCACAGCACAAGTTTGTAATTAGTGACCCACCTGCAGGTCAGTGGGGTTGTAGAGATGAAAGCCTAATGATGCAACATAATTACTAATAAATATAACTGGCCATTCAAATGTATTTGAAATGCAAAAGTAATATGAAAATGTGTTACTTTAAGTTTAACCCTCAGGCGTCAGTTTAATTTACTACCCTCTTAAGTCATTAAGGACAAAAATGTCCATAATGATGCATGAGGGTTAAAATCCCCCAAAAATGCTGATTTAGAGACTTTTCTTGATTCTGACAATCACTCTGTTGCTTCATTTTCCTTGTTTCCTCCCTAAACCCAATCAGAGTCATCGATCTCGGGCCTCCAGGGTGCGACAGCATGTCCACTGTGATTCCTGCTACAGCCGGCGCTGCAGGGCTCGGGTGGAGGTCTCTGTGTGCTGTGCGGTCATCCCCTGCCGCCTGCACTGTGGAGCTCTCTTCCACCTGTGCAAAGAGCAGGATCACCTGCTGCTCTGCCCTAACGTGAGGGTGCCCTGCCTCAACGCTGAGTACGGCTGCCCGGTCCACCTGCCCCGATCCTCGCAGGCAGCTCACCTTCAGGTTTGTCCGGCCAGCGTGGTCTGTTGCTCCATGGAGTGGAACCGCTGGCCGGCCAATGATGCCCATTCTTATCCAAACACAGAGCTGCATGAAAACCTGCTCAGGGAAAGAGAACAGGGAGGATGTCTGGACCTGGCCATGGCCCTGAAAGACCAGGACCACTTGTTCCACTCCATGAAGATGAAGAAACTGTTCCCAGAGCTGGTCCAGAGTGTCGAGGAGGAGGAGAAAGAAGAAGAAAGGAAAGAGGAGAAGAGGAGGAAGGAGAAGCAGAGAAAAGCTGCCTTGGAGAAGGAAGCAGCAGAAAGGGCAGCTGCCAGTGGTCATGCCTGGGAGTCCTTTAACATGTTTCACATCAATACCCCTGATGAAGAAGATGATGAGAATGAAGATGAGGATGAGGTTGAGCTAACCCAAGAGGAGAGAGAGGCTATTGCCAGGGGCTCGGGCGTAAATGCTGATTTGTTAGAAAACTACAGCGCATGGGAGCGCATGTTTAGTATGGAGATGGGTGGCTGCAGGGAAACTGAAGGGGCAACTGCAGGCAAAGGCAAGGAACAGGCTAAAGGGAGAGGGAAAGGCCTGGGCACTCTGACAGAGGAAGATACAGCAGATACCTGTATGGGTGCCTCAGCATCAAACACCTGCAAAGAGGTGAACGGCGCATGCATTGCTTCCTCCACATCCTCCTCCTCCTGTCTTGCTGGAAATCTGAAGAAGAAGAAATTTGTGTACGGATATGTGGAGCCGATGAAGATTATCACTGTGCGTACCTTTAAAATCCCAACCAGCTTCTCTGCCAGGCAGGGCCGCATCCGCAACCCTGGTTTCTACAAGAGGGAGAGTCAAGCAGTGGATACCAGCGACCTGGGGGTGGCGCCAGAGAAGATGCCAGTGTGGGAGGAAGTTCAGGTGAGAGAAAGAACTTCATTCTTCTTATAATATTTTCAATCCATCACACTTCTTTAGGTAAAAATGTCCTTTTATACCTTTTTTTATGCCACTTGGGGGCAGCGGAAACAAGCTATAAACACAACATTGACATATCATCACCATATAAAGTTAAAATCCCTTTTTAGCAAAGAGTTGCCTATTTACACATCCAGCACAAACTTAGCATTCATTTGGAGTCGTGTTTCTGGCCACCTGGTGAATGTCCAAAACCATTCAAAGACATTAAACTTGCTCAGATAAGTCTAGTGATATCATGTTTGTTTAACACCTCTATGACTGTACTTTCACTCTTAATAATTCCTGATAAAAGTGACCCAAAATATACTGAATATTTACCGCATGATGTGTTTGATTTGCTCCTCAGGCCTCTCTGCTGTGCTCCCTGGAGAAAGAGCAAAGGGGTCACCTCATTGCAGAGAGCGTATGCACAGATGGTCTGTTACAAGATGAGGGCACACAGACCTACAACTTCCGGTCTGCTCCTTTCCGGAGAAACATGTCACTGGCTGACCTTACCGCTGCAAAACCGCTGGAGCTGCACCTTCAGCTGCAGGTGGAGAGCGTCACCAGCCGACACCACAAGGCCAACTCCGCCTTCACCTTCCTCTGTGGACACACCTTCCAGCGCAGAGAATATGGCAAACATTATAAGTGGGTTTCTTTTTGTTTTGCTTTGGAATCCATATTTTTTAATTCCTGCCTACATGGGAGGCAACAAATTCAAAATATATTTAGTTTTTTCATAGTTTTTAGATTCAAGTAAGATATGGGACTCAAATTTTGTGTTTAAACTCATACTAGAGATAAGACCTTTACATAAAGTATATAAAGTAAATTATATTATTAGAAAATGAAATTATTCTAATTATAATTTGTAGGAATTCACTGACCCAATATGATTTGTCCTAATGCACTAAACACCACCTGTCTGGCACTACCGTGCAGAGATGAAAACAAAACATGAAACAAATGAAACAAAACTTTTTCAATCAGGTCAATAGTATTCTCTGGTTTAATGTTAAATGATTGTATTGGGCCAATGCACAAAAGCTGTTTAATCAAGTTTTGTCATGTTTCATTTTCTAATAATAAACATGCTCTCATATGCAGGAACATCCACAGTGACATCCAGATGGGTGTGAATGGATGGTTCATGCAGAGATGCCCGCTGGCGTACCTGGGATGCACCTACAGCCAGAGGAGGTTGCAGCCCTCCACACATGAAGCCACCGTCTCCTACAAGTGAGATAAAACAAATTGTTCATCTCTATCATTGTGTGGCACTGAGGAACCTTTCTTTTGCTTCTTTATCTATTTTATGTTAAAGCAACATATTATGAAAAGAGTGTAAGAAAACAGCTGTCTGCTGTGTCGGAAAACGACACTATGAGAGCAGTGAGAGTGAACCAAAACTGTAAAGCTGGACAGCTAAACAATAGGTTGAAAGACACTAAAATGCTCTGTAGAGCTATGGGGAGCTGCAGAGTCAGGTGATAATTCTCTGTAGGTTCATCACTACCCTGGCCCTTTTTATCTTCACATTGTCGTTTAATCCATTGTTACTACGAAGATACAGATTATAGCAGCTTTAAGTTTCAGTGTCACTTTAAATTTGCTTTTAAGAATCTACAACTTTCATCAAACTCAAAGGGGAACTCTTTAATCCAATTTTGCACATCAAAGTCTGTTTACGGGTCTTTGGGAGCACTACTGCGTACATATGTGAAAAAAGGTTTTATAAAACCTTTTGTGACTCCAGATGGAGTTGTGTGAAATCTGATATAATGCCTCAAGTGAACTTGAGTGTCAGTTGGGACTGAAGACTACAAGTTTGAAAATGAAAAAAAATCTGGAGTTATGGGTACATTAGCTGCTACTAGAATAACATACCCAAATCTCAGACTAAAATGTAGGTTGTCGAGTTGCGTTGTGGGTATCGTGAGTCCGATAATGATACAGGAGTACAATGCTTAATCGGTGGAGTCCTCTTTTCACTGTCAACCAACAACAGTGATAAGGATTGTCTTCTTCCAAACAAAGCAGGGAGGAGCAGTGAATTAGACCTGAAGTCCTGTATAGTTGCATCTCTTCACGCTTAGCCCTGCCCTGCATTACAAAGTGGAAGCAGGTGAGAGGTGAACGAGTGAGAAACTGCTTGCCTGACGGTGACGCATGGGCCTGATGTTAATCATTGATTCCCTGATATTGCTCAACCAGCACATTAATCCATTGCAGATAAATTACAGTAATGGGTAGGGCAGTAAAAATCTAATGCACCTTTAAAGACCACAGTTTCAACTTTGCTTTCAGCGAGGATCTGGGCTGCTTTAGTCTGCATCCCACCACCCCTGACTCTCTGGGTGACGCCTCCCAGCCGCCCAGGAGCACAGTGGACTCCTCCATCGCTCGGAGGAAGAGAGGAGGAGGGGAGGACTCTCTGAGCTTGATGCCCTACGAGGTGCTGTGCCATGTGGCCAGTTTCCTAGACAGTCTGTCCCTGTCCCAGCTGGCTCTAGTGTCCCGGCTCATGAGGCAGGTGTGCTCCTCTCTGCTGCAGGAGAGAGGGATGGTCACCCTCCACTGGGAGAGGAAGACCTACTCACATGGAGGAGCCAAGTGGAGGGTGAAGCAGAGGGTAAGAGCCGGTGTGTCTGTCAGCTGAAGTCATGAGGAGTGACAGTGGGTGTTGCTTTCATCAGCAACATCTGGGTAGTTTAAAGTATGTCATGTACATTAAAGTAATTGTTAATTAGAGAATATAAGGTGTTCTTATGTGTTAAGGTCTGCAAATCACTCCCTTCTGCTCAGTTTCTGTGAGTACACGCACCTGGACAGTCAAAGGATACTGTTTAGAGATTTTAGTGAATAAATCAAGCTGAAACGATAAAATAAGTTTTTAAAAGTGACAAGCAGATGTCTCCATCCCTAGTGGAAATTACACCCTCTGAATCAGGGCTCAATATTCAGGTATCTCTATCTTGTCTGTCTCGCTCTCTCTGAGACTTCAGGTATGGCAGTTCAGCACCTTGTTCTCTCCTGTGGACACTTGGTGCTTCCAGGACGTGCCATCCATGTCCCAGCATCTAAAGGTGTGTCCCTGCTACGAGAGAGAGTCCAGGACAGAGAAGATTCGCCTGCCGCGTATCAGAGAGGAAGTCCAAACCAAAACAAGCTGCAAAGATCCCACTCTGGTTAACTTGTTCCAGCAGAAGAGGATCATGATGTAGTTTAAAGCACTGACATGCTACTGTACGCTGCTCTAATCTGTTATATCTGTAATTATAAAACACCTAGCTAGTTGCATGTTGTCTCTCCTCATATTCCCTGTTGCTGCTGTGCACCGTCATTTAAAAATAAAGGAGAAAAATGGCATTAAAAATAAGACGAGTTGTAATTAAGCCTTTAATCTTAGAGTAATGGCTTTAAAAGCACACAAGTCTAAATCTAATTTTATTAATAAAAAAAATGTCAGAATGGCATTCAAGTTAAGTTATGTACGAAATAAATTAAGTAAAAAAATAAAGATAATCAGGAAGCCACAGCTATCTGATGTTATTCAGATGTTTCTATTGCAATGACAAATGTGTGGTTGTAGATAGAATTTAATCTGATGTCAGGAGCCATTTTACTTCTAATACATTTGAAGTGCAGTTACTAATTGTCATTGTAAACACTGAATATACATTTTTGGAATGACACAATGAATAAATACTTGATCGGTTGTATATAATAATGTCCCTTTGACAAATAGCTTATCATTTCACAAAACAGTTGTGAAATTGAACTGACAGTATGTTTTTAAATGGTCAGTGTGGTCATGTGTAATTTGTCAGATTATCTTGTAGATAAACACAGCTGAGATGGTATATTATATATGGCTGCCCTTGTGTGACGTGTAACTCGATGCCCCCAAAAGATATCTGCTAACTTGTTTCTTAATCTTTGCTTTCAGTTATAATGACAAACATTACAAGTTATCAAACACTATAAGTTACAGTGGTTCTCAGGTCCTTGAACCACTGTTCAACCACATCATGAGGTAGAAAACTGAATCAGTGGAGTCAGTTTTGACCAGGAGAAACGCAGCGCTGTCTCCCTCTACTGGTTCTTGCTGTGGTTGTTCGTGTTGGTGAGGATATCTGCTCTGAGCAGTCTGTAGAACAACAATATGTTCACGGTGGAGATGAGACTCAGGCCTACTGTCCCCATCATCAGGACGTAGCGAGGCATACGTCCACTGTGAGCTGCCAGCCAGTGGATCATCCAACCCATCGTACAGACACGAAACACCAGTAACCTGCAGGTAAGACAGAAGATCAGTGAGAAACTGTGGTCTTTTCATTTTAATTTCTTTTAATTTTTACAGACACTTTACATATTTTTTATTGTAAATAATTTTATATTTATGATTCTTGACTTTTGCAGTGCTTGTTATTTCTTTTCTTTTACTGTGTTTATTGTGATTGTTATGCACCAAAAACCTACTTGACCTGATCTGGTTCTGATTCAAGTTTTCCTGGAGTCCTCCACTGGTTGCCTGGCAACCTCACAACAAGAATCCAGGAAGTTAATGCACAAAATGTTAATTAGTGATCTTTAGAGGTGCTGTCAGGCTCCATTTAACTGACAGATATGAGAGTGGTATCGATCTTCTCATCTAAATCTCAGCAAGAAAGCGGATAAGCTTATTTCCCAATATGCTGAACTGTTTCTTTAAAGTTATAAACCTTAAGGATTATCCCTTTCAAATCACCATTGAATGACATTATAATGAACTTCTTCTGGATGAGCTAGCAGTTTATTAAGGCAGGTTGAGGAAATATCAATTAATTAATAATGTATTTAAATAAAACCTATCAGCATATGAACATAAAACGTGATTCTCCTGTGTGAGCAGATGTTTCACCTCTCATTGTGTCCAACAGCATTCATTTGTTTCTACACAAATGCATCGGCTCACATTTGAACTGTCTTGTCCAAAAAGCAGTTTGACTGTGGATTTTCACATGTGACCTTTGTGAAACCTCCAGAAAAGAAAGCGCTGTGCCACCTACGTTCCCAGGTTGAGCCAGCTGGTTATGCTGTAGGTCACAGAGGGGCGAGGGGCTGTAATTTCAGACCCCGGCCTGTTCCTCCGTCCTGACAGGAGGAGGAGCTGTCTGGTATGAAGGAAGATGGAGTTGATCTCAATCAGCAAAGACACCACAGCCAAGCCCAGATAGAGACGGGACGTCACAGCCAAAGTGAAGCAGGAGATCACCTGACAAAAGAGTTTGAACAGAGGGATCAAAGGTTAACACCAGTGGTGGAAAGTAACTAAGTACATTTAAGTACAGTGGTTGTATTGCCATTTTCTGCTACTTTATACTTTTACTCCATTTAATTTTGGAGGGAAATATTGTACTTTTTATCGACTACATTTATTTTACACCTTTAGTTACTATAGTTACGTTTCACATTCAAAATAATAATACAAAATATAATCAACAAGATAGATTAAGATAAAACATAATTGATCCTCGGGGGGAATTCACAAGCTACCCAGCAGATAAAGTATATTAAGTAGTTGAAATTAGCTCCACCTTTATAAGCTTCATTAAAGTGATGTAAAGATCAATAATTATAATCCAATAATATAATATACCTTATTCTGAAATGGGCCACACAAGCAGACACAGAAACATGCAGCAAAACTTCATTCACACTCTCACTTTAACAAAATCACACGTTTAAATTCATCTCTCTTTAAGTTACCCATAGTTCTGCAAAGGAGGGTCTTTAATTAAAAAGAAACCTACTTTGGTAAAACTTTCTAAGGGTTTAGAGTATGAAGTAGTTGATTTATTAATGTTAATAACTAATTAATTAATAATTATACATTGCAATAAGCATTTAGAAGAACAAGTTTCAGGATACCAAGTTGCAAAAACGTACATTTGTCTGGTGTATAATATCATCCAGCATAACTTGGTTCATATTTTATCTCTTTAATTTACCAGGAAGACCTCTGCAGTGGAAAATATTGATTAACTTGAAAAACTGCTGTTATAAGCAGACTTTGGTACAGATGAAGCCAGAATGTAAGCGATCAAACTCTCCTTTTGAGGTCCTAATGAATTAAAGATCTAGATTTTTTAAAAACAAAGCAAGACATATATATAGGATAGGATATACTGTAGGGTATTTTTATAACCTGGCAACCATAAAGTCTTGTGCGTTATTAGTAAAGTTGTACTGAAACATATAAAACTCCCACACAACCTTGAACTGAGGAAATAGTAGCGTTCAGGATCAGTGTCCTGCACGTAGAGTTACATGTTTTACTACCTCTCCTGTTAAATCAACAACTTCTGCACAGAGAGTCTCATCAGCTCAGCTATAAGCAAACATACACACAAGGCAAACATTGTGTGCTGCCTCAAAACCTGTCTTATATTCCACAATGTTGTGACACAAAAGTCACACGGACGCACTGAGATAATGAGCTGCCGCCCCACTGGAGGTGAATCAGGTCACACGACCTCTGCTGCCTGAGATTAAACTGTCACACAGATCAAGGCTGCATGAGCACCATTGGGTGGACAAACAGCAGTGAAGGATGACTGTGCAATTTCATTCACTGAGTCCTTGTCATTATCACAACACACGGGTGGACAAATTAAGGAGAACTCCTCACAATGTTATGACAAATACTCTGACAGAGTCTGCATATTATGAGCTTCACAGAGTTAATATTAACTGCATACCTGTTGCATTAGATCACATTACCAGTAGTGGAAGAAGTACTCAGATCCTTTAAGTAAAAGTAGTAATACCATTATGGAAAAACACTCCTGCATTCCAAATTTTACTAAAGCTATACTAATGCATCATATAATATAATTATGCATGATATATTCACTTATTTTGAACATAAATTCTTTTATTTATGTGCAGTGTTTTTTTTTTCTAAATACAATGTGTTGTGGAAGTGATGAGTGCTTGTGTTTTATCCATATGCAAGTTTTCTTTGCAAGTTGCAGCGTGTTGAGCTCTCTCAGCCACCGTACTGAACACACACACACACACACATACACACACACGAGGTGCAAAGTTTATTACCGCAGAGTGGTGGATGAGCAGCTCCCAGGACTGTTTAAACGACTGGTTCAAGGTCACATCCAAGACGTCATGGATAAAATAACCTAGAGGAGAAAGTAGATGAGTTGTATGTAACACATATCCATTCATACACAAAACATCATGAAATGTAAAATGCCAAAATAGTGAACTCATGAACTTTCTCACAGTGACCACTTTAATAGAAGGGGCCACCAGGAATAAACACTCTTCTTTTATAAAGGTGGTTTGTTTTATTAAAATTAAGTAGAAAGGAAGTTTTGGTGTCAGTATATAACCTGGTATGATCAGCATTTGATTTGTAAGTGAGGTAGATTCACTTTTAATTGATTAAATCCAGGAACAGATTGTTGCATAACCTGGAAGTCTGCATAGATCCAAACCATAAAGAAATAAATGCAAAAAAACCTTTGCAGAGGACAGTTGAATTTAACTTCCTGTTTCCGTGCTCAATTAGGTGAAATGACAGAGAGTTGATCTCAAGCCTAATGGCCAGATAAAGTAATCTGTCTGCTGATGTATTTAGATGTGTGAATTTGTCTGTGTTAGTGCAAGGGTGTCACCTATAGACGCAGCTACAAGGCTGTGGGAGAACAAGGAGTGAGAGGAGATCAGGTCCTCCACCATCTGAGGCTGACGGTACAAACTGCATGGCAAGAGAGAGAGAAACCACAGGAAGGGTAAAAATGAAAATAAATGATGGTACCAAGCCTGATAACTGTGTCTTTACGCACCATAAAGCAGCCCATGCTCCTGTCAGCGAGCTGTGAACTAAAGAAGTGATGATATTGCTCCACTTCCAGGCTTTCTTGCGTGCTGGCTCTGGTGCTGGCAGGAATCCAACAATCACGTTCAGCAGTTTGAAGGAGCACGCAGATCCTCCAATGACCAGAAGTGTTGACCTCAAATCCATAACTTTAACACAGAGCCTGCTGCCCTGAGTTCACTTCAAATCCCACTTGCTGCTGTGTTCAGGGCACCTTTCAGCTGGTAGAGAGCGTCAGCTGAAATACACTTTGGGGAAAGAGAGAATGAAACACAAACTGCTGAAGTCTCTTTAACACACAATCCCTGCCCTCTAACACACATTCCTCCCCTCATTTGAAGTGATAAACTGGTCACTGATAACAGGTGAAGGGTCGTGGTCACTTGATGACATGACATCATGGCATGATTCCCTTCCTGGCAAAAATAAATTGTTCAACCCACACACTGTTTTCTTGCTCCCACTGTACTTCTGTCATTCACTGTTGCTTCACCCAGCATAAAACAAGCTTCACATTATGAACATGTCTCAAAACAATGACAATAAGAAACAGGTGTCCAGTCTTACAGATCATTGGCTCCAACACAAGGCAGCTATGCGTTCATTTTCAGGTGGAAAGTGAAGGAATG
The DNA here is from genome assembly GCA_002120245.1 of Maccullochella peelii. Taxonomy (NCBI): domain Eukaryota; kingdom Metazoa; phylum Chordata; class Actinopteri; order Centrarchiformes; family Percichthyidae; genus Maccullochella; species Maccullochella peelii. Next base: position 59,610 of record LKNJ01001181.1, read on the forward strand.
TGATTCACAGTTAGACAAAACCCACAAATGAACAGAAAAAAAGAAAAAAAAGATCAGTGTGCTGGGAAATATTGTGCTTTTTACGCCACTACATGTAAGTTTTTGTAAGTTGTGCTTTTGTCGCGTGTCCATTCAGTGTCAGCGGCTGCTGCCTCGTCAGCCTTTCTCTATGCTGCCGTTGTGAAACACAAAAGACCTCGACCGCCTTTCTCTGCAACAATAACGGGGCCGAACATGACCACTGACCCAAACTGTTCATTCACCGGAGACCCAAAAGTCACTTTTTTTCCTGGTCGATTTTGCTCGTCTTATCAAACCCAAATCGTCCACTTTTCACAGTCTCCCAGGATCAAGGGATAAGGGTTGGGGATGGACCGATTACCGTGGAAACGGACTCCTATCCCACCATTGAGCTGATGAACTGTGGACACGGAAAAACCTCTTTCAACGGAGCATCTGACTAACATTTAATGTTTCTGGAGGGGTTTCGTGTATCTTTGTGGTGTTACAATTGAATCAGAGACATGTCTGGGACGAAACCATGTGAGTAACCTGTTTGAATTTTTATTGTTTGAATATCAGAGCACTTTGGAAGTTAGCAGATATTATATCGATCTGTCACTAAAGTTCACAGAAGTTTAAGGCTGGGTGTTTTCTGAGCGTCTGAAATAAAAGTAATGATCTGTATCATTACTTAAACTACGTCTGTAACAATTGATGTAGTTTTATTTTTAATTTAACTTGTTTGTGTGTGTGCGTGCATGTGTGTGTGTGTGTGTGTGTTCAGCCGATGAGTTTCCGGACTCTGATCCAGAGGAGGACACATCAGAGGAGCTGACAGAGGTGGTGTGTCTGGAGTCAGACCTGCAGGACGGACAGTAAGGACGGGAAGGGGGGATGCTCCCAACCTGGCAACCTTAAACCTGTTTCTATTTATACACCAGGACTTATTACTGATATATAAAATGATTTATGAATCATTAATTAAATATTATGCCACACAAATATGAAATCAAGCCTGTCTCTCTCTGACAAACAAACAACCTGACAACCTAAAAACTGTTTCCATTTGCACATCATTACTTATTATTGATATTTAAAGCATTTAAAGGGTTTATGAACCACTGATCAAACATAAGAGTCTACAGCCAAGCTAGCTTCTCTGCGAGGCTATACTGTGAGGCACCTTGAGCTAAATGCTAACATGCTCTCAGTGACAATGTTAGCATGCTAATGTTTAGCATAATGTTCATCATGTGCACCTGCATCTTAGTTTAGCGTGTCAGCATGCTAACATTTTCTAATTAGCACTAAACACAACGTACAGCTGAGGCCGATGGGAATATCATTGGTTTTGCAGGTATTTTGGTCATAAAACTAAGTATTGGACGAACTGAAATTTCAACCTGATGATGGCACTAGATGAAAAGTTAAGGGATCACCATAATTATTACAGTTCATGTTGAGATATTTCACTCTAAACCATAAATGTGAACCTCATGGTGGCGCTAGAGGAAAAGTCAGGGGATCACCGAAGTTAGTATGATTCTTCCTCTGGGGACCACGAATGTCTACACAAATTCATGGCAATCCATCCAATAGTTATTAAGATATTTCAGTCAGGATCAAAGTGGTGGACTGACTGACTGACTGACAGACGTGATGCTAGCATGGCTAAAAAGTTATCCTCCAATCACAGGCTTGAATATACAAACTTTCAACACAGAGTTTACAGGTACAAACCTAATGTACAAGTTAACAAAACAAAGATCACACGCACAAAATCTCTACCGTCAAACACATCTCTTTGAATAATAAAAAAAAAAAAATTATTTAGGTGTAAAGCGCATTGCAGTATCTGTATATGTGTGTGTGTGTTACCTCAGGATGATGGAGGTTGAAGTGGGACATCACAGCGTGCTGTTGACACGCAGCGAGGGCAAATACAGCGCCATTGGTAACCAGTGTACACACTACGGCGCTCCGCTCAGCAAAGGTAAAGAGGCATAACGTGTGAGTTTGTGAACTTAGAAGAGGATGAACACACCTTCATCCTATTTACTCACATGTTTATCTGTGACACAAAGTTTATCCACCATTCTGGTATGTTTCATCCACATAGATTTTGTGTTTTACTATTGCAAACAGAATGACTCTGAGACTCAAAACAGTAGTATAGTAGGAAATATACAGAAAATATGGAAATACAGCATTTTCAATAGGTTCTCCAGTTTAATAGTTTGTCTTAAATTATTGCAACTTTTCTTAACACAAGCACCAAGTATGTTAATGATGTGTGTGTGTGTGTGTGTGTGTGTGTGTGTGTGTGTGTGTGTGTGTGCGTTCAGGGGTTATTTCAGGCCACACAGTGCGCTGCCCGTGGCATGGTGCCTGTTTCAACGTCCATACTGGAGATCTGGAGGAGTTCCCTGGCATGGACTGTTTACCCTGCCACAAGGTACAAACCAGACAGACAGACAGACAGACCGACATTTAGCTTATGAGGACATTTGCTGTCATTTTAATTTGTCTTTTCTTTCTTTTGAAGGTCAAAATTCAAAACAGCAAAGTCTTCGTGTCTGTAAACAAAAAGGTTAGTAGGTTAACTTTTCTTGCTTCCTGTCTCATCACATCATTCTGTTGTGTAGAAATAAGGGCCTATGGTATATGGGTATGTGTGTGTGTGTGTGTGTGTGTGTGTGTGTGTAATTACAACTGAGCCATGTCTTTACATCACTCAAAACTCCCTATATAACAGATAGTAGTTTACTTATAGAGAGCAGAAAATTGACTTTTGAACACTTATTAATCATCGTGATCATCGTGGGTCATCACTGATGGGTGTAGAGTCTAAAAAAATGTGACACTTTGCACCTGTGGCTGTGTAGGGGCATTTAACACCAATATTCATCCAATAAATTAACCAATCAATAGTTTAACTGCACAGTTACTGGAACAGTAAAAAGAGTGTAAATAATTAAAATTTTCACTTAATGTAATGTAATCCTCTAATCCAGTACACATAGGAATACAGTACTTGGGATTTACTGTAGGTGACTAACAACACATCCTTTATACTTTTGACTATTTTTATTTGTAAATAATTGCTAATTCTTCTTATGATGGTGTGTTTTTATACATGATTCAGACTCTCAGGCAGGAAAAAAGAATAAAGAGTATGGGAGCTGCAGTACCAGGAGTTAGTTGTACTGTCCTGCTGCTGGGAGGAGGTGAGTGTGGACCACGCTACATGTCTCTGTGTGTGTGTGTGTGTGTGTGTGTGTGTGTGTGTGTGTGTGTGTATGTGTGAGTGTGTTGCTGTCATTTAAAGCTGAAACAATTGGTTGATTAATCGACTGACAGAAATCAGCAAGTATTTTTTAATAATCGGTTAAATGACTTTTGAAGCAAAAATACCAAATATTCTCTGGTTCCATCTTCTCAAATGTGAGAATTTGTTGCTTTTCTTTGTGTTTTTATCAATAAAAATTGAATATCTTTGGGTTTTGGACTGTTGGTGGGACAAAATAAGACATTTGAAGTTGTCACCTTGAGCTCTGGGAAACTGTAACAGGCATGTTCAGTACCTGAAGTGGGCAGTAAACATTATTGGATGAACAGAGATAAATAAGTAATATGTCATATAATGTGTGTCAGGAGTTCGTCCTAATGTGTTTTCTTAGCATGTGTGATGGTGTGTTAACTCTCTGTAAGCGCAGGGGCTGCGTCATTGATCTGCGCGGAGACTCTGCGGCAGGAAAACTTTGGCGGCAGAATCATCATGGCCACCAGAGACAAACTTCTACCTTACGACAAAACCCGACTCAGCAAGGTGCTGCAGAGCAAATGACATCTTAGTGCCGAATGTGTGTGTGTTTTTTAATTGAGTACCATTACTTAAACACACACACCCTGCACCCATCTTACAGGTAATGAATGTGGAGAGTGAGAGTATTCTGCTGAGGAGGATGGAGTTTTTCCATCAGTACGACATTGAGGTGTGGCTCAGGAAAGAAGTGAGTTCCTTTTCTTTCTCCTGTTTACTCACATCTTTAGGCTTGTTGTATAATTCAACAATGCTGTATAACTTACTGGTCTAGGACCTAGACGCAGGTGTGTGGACGGATTTGTAAAGCTTCAGTTTTAAAGGCCATGTTGTGAAACTGAGTGGACTCTCGCTGTGTTTACAGGCGCTGTCAGTGGACACGGAAAAGAAGACAGTCACATTTGATGATGGTTCAGTTCAGTGCTATGACCAGCTGCTCATCTCAACAGGCTGCCGGTAAAGACAAATACACACACAAACACTGTCTGTCTGTGTGCAAGCAGTTAATGTGAAACCAGGGCCAGCCACTCCTCATCCCTCAAATGTGCAAATGTGCGCACAAATAATTAAGTAGAATTCAGGACAATTAAAATCACTATAATGAAAAAACTAACAAAAAATGTAGCTGCTAAAATTAAGAAATACTTGTTTAGTCCAGTGTCATTCTCAGGGACAGTGTAAATTGAACAAGTACATAAAAGATAGTATATTATGACTTTAAGATATACTCTCCAATTTTGTTATAGAGCCCTCAAATATCAAATGCTTTGTATAGAGACCCCAAAATGTAACATTGGTTATATTCCCCAAATTTGTTGTGTCATCTTGTGGATGAAAACAAGCCTCATTTTCATACTGAACAAGTCCTTTACAAGGCTTACGCTCTGTGATGTGTGTATTTTTAATATATAGCACAGCTTACAGGCAGTTTTACTTTAAAGTGTATTCAGCATCATCTTCAGCTCCACAGGCAGCCGACGTTAAGAAGCTCTTAACGACGTACGCGTGCACTCAATTCGTAGAAAAGCTTTGAGAAAAACCCTTTTAACTTCTAAGACTGACTGTTGTCAGGAAGCGGGGGCCAAAGCATTTCTCTGGACTGTGATAACTGTACCTAAACCTTGTATAAGGAAAGGGGTCATTGTTGCAGCACTACTACACTGCACTGCATTGCTTATTAACAGAGTCATGGCCTGTCCTTTAGAGCAAAGGTTCTGGATTTGCCCGGCATGAATTTGGACAACGTCAAGATGTTGGAGACACCAGAGGACGCTCGGCAAATCCACGCAGCCTGTCTGGGCTCCAACGTCGTCCTCGTGGGAACCTCTTTTGTTGGTACTGTGTTTGCAGTGTGCAAAGTTTGTACATTTGCATTTGGTGATGTGTAGGAAATGAAAACAGACTGTAGAAAAAAGACATAACGGCATAAAATCTACTGCAATCATTTTTTTTAATCCAAAGTTTTTCATTCATCAGTTTTATGGAGACCTAAAACCTACAAAAGGCAGTAAAAAGGTATCAGATGAGACAAAAATATGAAAATAAAACTGATTACATCAATAAATAAATAATTAATGGAGTTTAAAAAGAAATATAAAACTTTTCCTTTAACCTCAAGAAAATCTTTTTATTTTTTTCCTTTACCACCAATCATTTCATAAAATATATAAAAACTTTATTTATTTTACTTCTCTATTATCTGTCACTAGCTCATTTTATTTTTTTACTCCTTCTTTTTTCTATTTTAGTGTCTTAGCACATTTTTAATTCCCTTTTTTCCCACGCAACATTTCCTGTTTTTCTTGTACTTCTATGCTAATGAGATGGGCGTGTACATGTATGTCTAAGGAAATGACTGGATTGCATTAATAATCTAACAGTATTATTTATTGATATATTTAGTTATATTTGTGTCTTGTCTGATAACCTTTTACCACTTTTTACTTTGGAGGGTGCATATAGTTGTAGTTATTTTAATTTGCTGGTTTTCCATTTGAATATTCTCTACTTCCTGATATTCTCTACCGCACCTTCTTTAACATATTTTTTCAGGCATGGAAATTGCATCTTATTTAATAGACAAAGCCTCCAGCATCACAGTGATCGGCAGCAGTGAGCTGGCGTACCAGAACACACTGGGTCGTGAAGTTGGTAGAGTCACCATGACGGTAAGAAAGAGAGAGAGTGTCCTGTATTGTTTCCTCACATTACTTCTTTTTTCAGTTCAGTTACTTGTAGTTTAAACTCTGTTCTTCCTGCAGATGCTGTCAGAGAAAAATGTGATTTTCCACATGAATGAAAATGTGACAGAGGTCAGAGGTGTGGATGGCAAGGTAAAGTGGGAAAAATGCACATTGTGCCACCTTGTTTGATCAAATTCAGACTTGAACATCATTGAACATAGAGTGAAATTTTGTTTTGGGTTAGGTTTGGGTTAGGGTTCGGGCTAGGGTTTATATATATATATATATAAACCCTCTCAGTTCTTCCTGTCCTTTCTTCCTCAAGGTGAACAAGGTTGTGCTTAAAAGTGGAAAAGTTATCCCGGCTGATGTTTTGATTGTTGGTATTGGTGAGTGCAATGCTGACATTTTTTGGGATTTCATATTTATATATATCATTCATACATATAATTCATACACATATAACATATATAATTTATACACATTTATACAACAATACCTTTATTCATTTTTCTGGTCATTCTATTTATTTCTCTTTAACATCTTTACAGTATCAATCAGACATTTCCTGTAACGCACGATCACTTACACTGATAAAAACAGTGAAATGTCTCATAATGAATGACGTTTGGCATCAGCAGCAGCCGGTTAGCTTAGCTTAGCACAAAGTCTGGAAACAGCTAGCCTGGCTTTGTCCCATGGTAACAAAATCCACCTACTGAGACCTCTGTAGCTCACTAACTAACACACTATATCTTGGTTGTTTGATGTCTGCAAAAGAAACGCAGAAACGCACTATTTCTTAGCTGGGAACAGTAGCTTCATTGAGTCACTGCTGGTTGCCTGGCAACTGCTCAGAGCCAAGAAATAGTCAGGCACAAAACCCCAAGTAAAATAGCGAACTGTCTTTACGCTTCAGTTTATGTAGCGAAATATAGCATGTTAATTAGTGAGCTGATGGGCAGATTGTGTTTCCTTTGGACAGAGCCAGGCTAGCTGTTTCCCCGTTTCCAGTCTTTGTGCTAAGCTAAGCTAACTGGCTGCTCGCTGTGGCTTCATATTTACGGGACAGATATGAAAGTGGTATTGTCTTCTTTTCTAACTCTCTGCCAGAAAGAGAATAAGTGTATTTCCCTAAAATGTCAAACGTTTACATTAAAAGGCTTTTTGTAATTGCATTATATTTCTTGACACACAAACAGCCCTGATAGATTTGATGCTTCAGAGCAATAAGAGAGCTGAGACAAACAACACTAGCACTACAAAACCTGCTCAACCACTTTTGTCCCCTTTCTTTCTTCCACCAGGCATTAAACCTAACTCAGAGTTCCTGCGGGGAAGTAAAATACAGATGGACTCAAAAAACTTTGTAACGGTTGACAAGGTCAGCTAATCACCTGCTGTTCACCTGATGATCTAGATCTGTGCTTTCATTCTCTCAACACAGAACATCTCTTGCGATTTACTTCCTCATTGTTTGGGGTCCCACAGACAATACTGCTCTATGTGCACAAATAATAATAATTACATAATTAACCAATATTTTCCTTTGAATTCTTCTTCTATTCTTTTGCTTTTCTTCTGACCTCATTATAAACCCCAATATGTGGAAAAATATTGAAGTGGTAAACCTTCCCTTTGCCACAAACTGGGCAACACATTTATTGAAGTTCACTGAACATAGAAATTATCATGAAGCAAAAACATATACAGTGTATTACACTGTGACGTTACTTTTGTTCTTATGAACAAACTGTTATAATATTCCAAAAACAGAAATCCAAATAGACTTATTTGGGATTTGGGAGGGTTGCTGTGTGTTCAAAGTCCTGAGGTCTCTGAAACAGAAGCAATGCTTCATTTTCTATAACAGACTAATGAAACATGTCATCAGTTCAAAATTGTGATTATAAGCAATTCCTGTAAAATTAGGAAGTAAAATTAGGATTAGGATTAGTATGTTTTTTGAGCAGTTAAATAAGGCACATATTTTCCAGGACTCCAAACATAACATCAGGGTTAATAAACATGTGCTTCCTCACATTAATCAATATGTTCTGCACAATGAACCATCAGTTCTCTGCCTGTATCTCCCTCCTGCAGTACATGCGCACCAATGTCCCCGATGTGTTCTGTGGGGGCGACCTGGCCACCTTCCCCCTGGCAATGGCCAAAAACCAGCTGGTCAACATCGGACACTGGCAGATGGCACAAGCACATGGTAATGTAGTGACAATGTAAATGCATTCACAAAGTCCTGGGGCCGCTTTCGTGAAGATAGACTTTGACTGTGGATTAGATCAAAATAATGGTCAGACTTCAGATAGATGCCTAAAATCATCCGTCACACAAAGCTGTTTAGTTCTTGTCTATTTTAAGTAGTAAATTAAAACTTAAAGGACAGTTTACTGGGAAAATTCAATGAAGAGCGTAATAATGCAAAAAATGTCCAGTAGCATAAATCTCAGTGCAATGCAGACATGTAGCAGAGCTGAGATGCTGTGGTCGGACTCAAGATAGTTTCCTTGAAATGAAAGCGACTGACTACATCCTCACTGCTGTATATTTCCAACAAATTACTGACCTCTACAAAAACTCTTCCCATCGCAGTGCTTGCTCTACAACATTGTTAACAAAATACCAAAACCATGAGAAAAGACTTAAACAACTGTAGATATTAAGAGATAAAGGCTACGAGTAAATACTTCACTTCATTATCTGTTATTCTTTTTAATATATTATCTGTTTAATATCTGTGTCTATAATATCTTGTCTAGTTTTATTTCCAGTTAAATGTAAATGTTTTTTTATTGTTGTTTAGGGAGGATAGCAGCTCTGAACATGCTGGATAAAGCAACTGAACTCAGCTCAGTTCCTTTCTACTGGACCGTCCTACTGGGTACAACCCTCCGATATGCAGGTGGGCACACACACACACACACACACACACACACACACACACACACACAGACATACACATGTGCATGCATATGTTTGTGTGTATCTTTGTAATTGTTCAATTTGACACAAACCCAGTGCAGCTGAGAGGCCTTCATAGTCACGATTATCACATTATTATCATGTAAAGTTATTTTATATGTTTGTATTTTGATATTTAAGTCAATAGCTAACTCGCTAACTGGACCAGTGACAAATATAAAATGCTCTGCCACTCAACTGTTTATCCTGCTGCTGTGTGCACAAACTACACTGAATCACACCATGATAGATTTCTGATTTTCCCATGTATCACCATTAAATGTAACTTGTGTTTTTATTTTGGTTGTGTGCAGGCTATGGGGAGGGATACACTGACCTTGTAATAAAAGGGAAGTTTGAGGACAGGAAGTTCCTGGCATTGTACATCAAGTAAGTTGAGAAAAACAGCTGCTATTGTTGACAAAAAAACATCCGGAATCGAAACAATGCAACTCCTTTAATGAATATATGTCCAAATATGTATGTTTTAATTTTTATTTTTTTACCTGTAGGAATGATGAAGTCATAGCAGCAGCGAGTCTAAACTACGACCCAGCAGTGTCTGCAGTCGCTGAGAGGTTCGCAGCAGGAAAAGTCATTACAAAGAAAGAGGCTGAGTATGTAAAATCTGTCTGTTTTTATGCCACTTTATTTCTTTCTTTGTATCTTTGGATAATTGTGGTCAAACATGCTCTCAAGGATGGATGACTGAGTATGTTTGCAGAGATGTAGAGAGTTTTATTGACGGTGAACAAATAAAGGGGAACAAAGTAACTTATAATGTTTATGGACCTCTAACAGGGAATTACAGGAACACGTCTCCAACTCAGATTGATGACTTGTAATTGACATAAATGATAAAGTTATATTTGTACAACAAATATTGACTAATTAGAACTATGTCCCACTGAAACATCTTGTGAAGTGATGAACATTGAAAAATTTATTGTTTTTAAGTATATGTTTGGGGCATTTTTGCCTTTATTATATAGGAGACAGTAGAGAGCTGACAGGAAATGAAGGGAGAGAGATGGGAGACGACATGCACCAAAAACCCATGATCAGACTCAAACCAGGACGTTGCACTCACAGCATCTTTAACCCCCAGACCACGTGCCTCATTTAGAGGTTTCTTTAAACAAAAGTCAGCCTTCCTCCTGCAGCAGCTGTGTCATTTTGTTATATGAGACATAAATTCAACTTATTTCCCCTTTAAAGCTGTTACACAACAACAACAGTTTTATACCGTTTCTTAAGTTGCGACTGTATTTCCTATCCAGGTGGCTGGAAATGATATATGCCGTTGCTCTTTTAGTAAACACAAACAAAATATTAAAATATAAAATATTGGAAAGTAACATACATACTGTATATACCAATATATACTAACTGATGATAAAATAATTTTGGGTTACGTTGTGCAGATTGAGCTAGGAGACATGTCATTTTCAGTTACCATTTTTGGATTAAGATATGAAGCACAACTTGGGAAACAGGTTAAAAATATGTTTTTTAGTTCACTGGACAGAATATATTTTCATTAATTTGGTTCAGTCTTACCGCTCAGCACCAAACAGCAGACACACACAGCTAGCTGGTGAACATAGTGGAGCATTTAGAAGCTAAAGAGCCAGATATTTACTAGCTAACAACTTAAAAGATGATGATATGTCAATGTTGTGTTCACAACTTATTTCCACTGCCCCCAAGTGGCCAAAAACTCAGTTATTGCAGGTTTAAGTGACCTTGCTTATCTCTGTGAATGAATGTAATGGCAATACATGAGAGGAACAAACTGGGGCTAACCATGTGCATCAAATTATGTAAACCCACATAAAAGCATGTCTTCCCTCCTTCCTGTTCCTGACAGATCAGATGATCTGAGCTGGCTGCAGTTGTCCTGATCTATACTTTCCTCCACTCATCCACTGAACACATCATCTGTACGATGTCAGCATGCTGCCAGATTATCATTCCTCCGTCTCTCCGTCACCACCGCTCTCACCAAGGACAGAGTTTGGAGACCTGGATTTGATTCAGAAGACACAGACTTCACTGGTGGCGTGGAGTCAAAATGCAGAATCCACAGTGAGGTTTATATTCACAGTGTTGAAGTATTTTATTTAAACTGTACATCATATAGTCAGTGTTCATGTGAGGTGGACTCCACCATGCAAACAACAGATACCTCAGAGGGTGCAGCTTCTTTTTTAATCTATAATTTTCTATCTATAATATTTTTATTTGATTAGATTTTATTTTATTTTTATTGCTTTATGTCTAAGAGTATTTAAGTAACAGTCCAGAGACATCACATTTAAGATGCCTCAGTATGTTCTCTGCTGTTAATATTTTAAAGGCGGTGTACGCTGCCTTTTACTTGCATGGGGTTGCTGGAAAAACACAAGTGACCTTAATGCCCACTGCAGCCGTGTACGTGGTCCGGTCAGTGAGTCAGAGAGGGGATTAGGAGGACAGAGGGTGATTGATCAGCTCTTTAAAGTAGAGATGCTGAAACAGGCAACGGTAACAAAACACACCAACAGGGAACAATGGGCCTTTTGACAAACAGCACACAAAGGCAGCGTGACAAAACCTTCACAAAAGAAATGCTGTGTTTTCCTCTCATTCTCCCCTCTGTCTGTCTGCTGGTTTATCACTGTCTTTACCTCACACACTCTCTTTTCTACCTCCACATTTACTCCTCGCTTCACTCTCAGCGCCCTTCCTGTCGACAGCACGCCTCAGTTCACTGTACCCAGGGTTCAACTCGTGCAGACTTTTCAAGGCCAGTACCAGTTATGATATTTTAGGATTAAAGGTGTATGTAAAAGATTTGAAACTTTTTTTTTTCTTTTGCCAAACATCACAAGAATCTTTTTTTTTCTTTGTGTAGGGAAAGTTTAACAGTATTTAGATCATGATCAGCATTTAAATTCAAAAAGCTGGGTGGGTGTATGGATAAAATCTTCTATCACAGTATATAGAGTTTTATATTTTCTGGATACTTGATTGAGAAATCATTAATTAAAAAAAAAAACCAGACAGGAAACTCTTATTTTTTTACTAATAGAGCAAATTAAATACCTGACAAATCAAGGTTCTTCAACAAAAAATGATATTAAAAATGATATTTCCAGATAATAACATGTCCTTTTCATCATACATGGTAATGTAATTGTTAAGGTCACAGATAATTAAGGATCCAATCTAATCCACTCTAGGCTAATTGTAAAATAAGTTCCATCTTTCTACTCATCTTACTGGCAGACTGCCCTGGCAGACAGCATTATACTGTCAAGTAACAGCTTCAAATGTAAATGTATCTACCAGGAACAGCTTTATACTTTGCACCCAAACACATTAAGTACACACAATAACACAGTAAGTAATTTAGCATATTTTGAATTCCTGAGGATTTTTAAGTGCAAGATGTTCTTTGCCTCTTTTAAGATTAAGAAGAAAAGCTACAATGCTGAATATCAGTGCACTTGTTAGTAACAGCTTTGTTATCAATGCAAAGTGAACCCTGATGCCCAGGGAGAAATAACAGGGATGTACTTGTCATTTAAACTTTTCGTCTTGTGTTTCACTTTGTTCATGCATTAAAAAATTCTCAGGCACAACAGTACTGTCTCTTTTGCATTGACTCATGACTTTTCTGCCATTTATCGTCCAGCAGCGGTAGTGTTTCTAAGATTTACTTCAGCATGGACAGGAACAACAAACCATAAATAATCTCTCCCTCTCTGTAAATTCAGTTGTATAATTACAAAGAGTCACATAATTTGTTTTCTGAATAACATCTTGGATTATTTATGTTTGCACACTTTACATCTCAGAGACAGCAGCATTGATTCAGAAGTTTTCCAGGATAACACACCACTGCTACCTGCCATTCAGTCAGGAGTTCAGACTGCATATAGGATTTTAGTCTTTTTTAAGGTGTAGCTTTTTAAAGTCTCTTTTAAATTTCCTTTTATAGTTAATAGTATAAGAGAGAAGAGTATATCCCTGGCTGGATTCAAGACTTTGTACATTAAAACAACTAACAGTTTGAGATTTTAAACACATTTTATTAGATAGTGAGACAGCATAGTAGCACATTGTCACAGTCACATTAAACAACTCCACACACTCTGGTGGATGGCTTTCTGGGTATTTTTGTAAAAAAAAAAAAAAGTGGTATTATCCCTGATTGGGTTTCAGTCCTGAAAGATCAACTATGGGTCTATTCTGTAAGTGTTGCATAATTTAGAAGCACAAGATAAACCGTGCAAATCCTCTATTAAGTTTTTAACAGGCCCATTGAGCAGGAGCACATATTTTGTATCTGACAGAGAAAGCGTTTCTATCGGGTGCTTTAAAGGGTATTGAATTGGCGACATGCTCAGTTTGTCTTCAGTCCAACGTTCTAGCAGCGCCCAAGGATCTTCACTCTGTGCCTCAATCTGGTTTAATCTGTGAACAAATAAAGCCTGAGATGACTAACAGCACAAGGCTCTCATTTGCTTCTTTAATTCAGTTTGTGCTCAAATGTAATAACGCAGCCTCCTGTTGGTCAGATTCAGTCAAAGCCCTTTTCTCTTTGCTTCTTGTTAGGAAAAGTCTGTCTCAATGCACCCTGGGTTTCTTTCACCAGAGCCTCTCTGTGTGCGATGTAACGCTGCCGCCTGTTGGCCCTGTACAGCTCCAGCCTCTTCTCCTCAGCCTGGGCGTCCTCCAGGACTCCCTCCCACCTCAGGCTCTCCCCAGCCTGTGCTGGGGCTCCACTGCCACTTGTTTTGTTTGTCACTGTCAGCAGGCCCGGTGAATCCTTGGGGTAAGCAAGCCGTTCTCCGTCCTTCTTACTGAGCTTGGGTAGCTGGCCTTGAGGATGACCTGGACTTTGTGGGGGCAGCAGGGACACTTGCAAGGTCTCAGGAGGCAGAGACACAGCCTGATGTTTCTCTGCAGGGAGGCAACATAAACATGTAGGCGCACCAAACAAAGCTGAGGGTTTATATTACTAATGACTCCCTGTGGAGAGTTGGAGGGCTACTGGCTTGTTTTACAGTAATGAGCTGTAATAGGCCAATGATGGGAAGTGATACTGGGGGCCTATTCTCTAATGACCTATTCAACCCTGCAGGGAATCCTCTACCACATGATCCTCATACTTTACATTGTATACATTTACAGTGACCTTCGTTTGAACTGCCAAAGTGGTGACAGGGTCACTTCAAATGACTGTTTTTCCAGTTCTTCAACTCTATTGCATGACTAATTATAAACACATGCTGTGAGGGAGATTTGAGGGCTTTCAGGCTTTTCATTATGTGACAGTTTATATGAGAATACTTTCTGTGATCGTTGGCAACCTTTCCTCCATCAGGAATTCGAGAGGATCTGCTTTTAATAAGAAATGTGGCACAATAATTTAATTTCCTTCACTGTAACAAAGCCTCGGGTCCCAAATCTATTTTTCAATCCTGCATTTTTGTGCGGGGAATGCATGAGGACTTCATTTTTCCAGATTCCAATCTGGTTTGTTTTGTCATGTTGTAGGGTGCGTACTCTTGACATGTAATAATTCATTTTTTAACAGAATATAGAGCTTTTGAGGGATTAGGTGTGCAACATACTTTTGGTTTTGGGGTTTACAGTGTTAATGAACACAAGTGTTTGTGTTTGTATTGGAGACCGCATAAACCAGTCAATGAGCTCTTTTATAGTTTAAAGCAAATACATGGGCTCCTCATATAGTGGCCTAGGGGTTTAAGTCTTTCAGTCCAGCTGGGGGCCTTTGTTGTATGTCCTTCCCCATCTCTCTGTCAACTCTCTAATACAGGCATAAAGTGCCTCACAAAATAAACTTAATGACCATGATGGATCAGTAAACAGGCCTGTTATATGCATTACTATACTGTAGTATAGTCAAAAAATGTAAAAATACTCCATCAAAAATACTATTCCTGCATTCAAATTATTACTTTTAACGGTTAAAATGTCCTTTTGCAGGCTTTGAAAAGTAAAATAATAAATTTTTTTAAGTCTTCCACCATGCACTAAAAAGTGTATTTACCTATATTTTCCGGAGGAGTGGTAGAAGCAGTGGCTTTCTTTCTTTTCTTCTTCTTCTTCTTTTTCCTGTCAGAGCTCCTGGATGGCTGGAGCAGCTTACAGTTTTTGTCCTCTGGCATGATAGTCTTGGCACACACAGTGCGGATGAATAGGTCTGTGCAGGCTGAACAAGGCAGCCGAATCTGAAGACGTTTGTGCCTGAGGATAAAAAGCTTCTCAGATGAATCTTCTTACTTGCTGCAACACCATTAACTTGGGACATTACCAATACCGGTCTTTACAATTGTAAACTGCAAAAGAAAAAGCAATGTAAGTTAAATCCTTAACACATGAGACTTGGAAATGTTCATTTATTCCACAAAAACAGGCAGAAAAAGGTGGAAAATGCTGGATGCTACACTGCTACCTTCGATATTTCGTAGCCTATTTGTTCCGGGCCACGCATTTCCACAATCACGCTTCACCGCCGCGTTGCCAAGTGACGCGTCTCCGTGGCAACAGGGCACGCCTTCATTTACAGCCGAGTAACTCTCGCTTCTCTCTTTAGTGACAAAATGTCTTGTTTGGTCCTACCGGAAACATTTCGGAGAGGGGAGATCGTTTTCATAACCGTTTTACACATTCCTGAAGGTATTTAAAAAAACAACAACAACAACAACCTGTATTTGTTCTGGTAAATAAATCCCAGGAAGTCAACTCAACTCGAGAGGTCTCTCTTTTTTCTCTTCAGATTCATAGTTGAGAGACGAATAAAACAAAACATAGGCTACAAGACGACGTTAGATAATATATATAGGCTATACAAACTATAACAAGGTATGTATTTTGGTACCATTAGGAAAGTGGTATTACCCACTAGGTAAATATTTAAGGGTTGGACACAGCAACAGAAACATCCATAATTGTGTGCAATCCAAGCATAGGCCTACAGCTTCTTATCTCCCCCCTTACTGCCTTTATGAATCCCCCCTCTTCTTATCCTTCCCTTTCATTGTTGTGTTTGTTCACTTTTTGGTTTTCTTGTGAGCTTAATACAGGTTGGGGACTGTAGCTGTTGTGGGACTGGAAAGCCCTTTGACACTTTATATAAATATGTATGTGATACTGGGCTATACACAAGGCTTGATTGTCATCAGTAATTGGCGCTAAATAATGTGTGATTTTTACGTCGCCTACTTCTGGGAAGATTGGACAGACACTGAAGCCCTCTGGTTGACAGAAAACGAATTTGATCAATGCAAACAGAACATTTCAACTACCAGTGTATGCTTCCTGTCGTCACAGTGAAATGAAATCTCAACAGAAGTGAGCACACATGATCATTGGATGAAACCAGAGCAGTGTGAGACCTGTTGGTCTAAGCTATTTTAAGCCCTTGGATACATTTGGGCAATGGTCCTTCAGTCATTGTTGAGTTCTTTGAGTGAGCTGGACAGAAGTGGCTGGCCTTGAGCTGAAGCCACAATAATAAAGAACAATGAAAAGATGATTGTGAGTGCACATGTAAAATATTATTATATACATAAATTCTATTTATCATTATTCTTATGAAATTTACTTCTGAGTGAATCTTTTGTGGTCTGCAAAGTGGGATATGGTAACTTATAAAAGAAGAAATGATACAATCTTCCTTTACAAGTGAAGGTGTAAACTCACAAGCAATAAAATGCACCGTAGCTGAATTCAATACACTCAGGTTTTACAGCCTTAGCTAACTTCAGATAGATATTGTGTAACGGACATCACAGAGTCAGTTTACCGACTTTATGACTCTTCTCTAACACTTAAAGTTACACTTGACCCTTGTGGCAACTGTTTATCAAAACTTCCATAGTCTCACTTTAAACCACATCTAAACCTGCAATAAGCGATTCTTCGGGCACTTGGGGGAAACAATATGTTAAAGCAACAGTGATATATTACAACCTACAGTTACAGTTACTTATTTACACATTCGGCAGAAATACAGAGCATTCATTTGGAATCGAGTTTCTGGCCAGTTGATGAATTTAAGTCCAAAATGTACTCTCCTTTTAGCTCTGTTTTTGGTCTCCACCAACTCCTGAGAAAAATAACTGGCTCTTTAGCTCCACTGTGTTCACCAGCTAGTCACTAACTTTATCTGTCTGCGGTGTGGTGCTGAGCAGGTAGTGTTCAGTGGTTTTTTAGAGCTTTTTAGCCGAAAAAAGCTGGCTACTGAGGCCGAAAACAACGCTATTAAATTGGTGAGAGTGAACCAAAACAGTAAAGTTTCAGGCCAGAAAAACAAAACAATAAGCTTAAACTCACTATAAACCTCTGTAAAGTGATAATTCTCTGTGGGTTTCTCCCTATGAGCAACTCATGATCAATAAAAATATTGATTAAAGCAGCTTAAAAGGCAATTTCAAGGCAAATATGCCATCCTCATTTTAGAAACTTTACCTTGTACTGTTGATGGACTGTTTAATCTCTGGAAAGTGAAGTATCTTTATTAATCTTATTGGTATTTTTATTTCTGCATCAAAAGAAAAAACATTGCAGTACTGATTTGTTTAAGTGAAAAGGTGGAAAATGTACTAATGTGTTTCTACTGATGTTCAAGGAACTTAACACTATTTGTGAAGCCATGCTCTTTTAAATGGCTGCATGGTGACAGCATCCACAGCAAGCAGCCTGGTATTTCCCAGGGAGTTTCCATCCTATTCCTGTCTCCCAGAATCCTGGACACACATCACATGCATGTACACACAGAAACAATCATACACATGCTGAATTCATTAAGTTAATACATTTGGCTTCTTTGAAGCACAATCCTTTGTAAACTACACACACTGTAGCCTTTCAAATAATTACTAGCTAACTAAACTTGGATGCTATGCTCTGTCTGCTAGTGAACCACACGCCCACCAGTACTAAGAATAGGCTCGCTCTCTGAGCTCAAACAAGTCTCTCCTGCTCCTGCATTTCCCCCACATATCTGAGCTCTTCCAGTAAGAACTACAGGAAGAAAGAGAAGAGATCATAATGCTGAGTCAGAGAGGACACGTAACATTTATGCTATCCATACAGGAGTGACAAAGTTCACAGTGAGATGCAGACGTGTTTTTTTAAAGGCCCTCTTCTTAATAGTGAGAGAGTTGGCTTTCAGGCTACCACAAAGACAACTTGTACAGGCCGAATGGATCACAAAGCACATGTAGCTTTGACAGCTGAACTTGTTTAAATTTTCACACAACATTAGACCCACAATTCACTATTTGCTGTACAAGGCCATGTGCTTGGTTGCGTTTTTATGTGTTGTGAACCATGCCCCTGCGCACGTCTTGTTCTGATGAGCTTGCGAGTCACGGACATTGAGTGGGGGAAGATGTGACTGGCACGCTTTCTCCATCTGGTGCGGACATCATTATACAAATAGATCTTGAGTTGCAGTAAGTGCACTGGCATCTGCTTGCAAGGCCGTCTTCAACAACAGCTTTTACAAACACGCCAAATAAGATTTTGTTTGGAGGAGACTTAGAAATTTCAATCCAGTCATGGTGAATGTTTTACAGAGGGGGGTTTAACCTTACTGGTAGACCTCCTTGCACTCCAGATATGTATAGCAGTTAGTACATACAGTTTTCAGACAGCAATTAGATCATCTTACATGGTGAAGCAGGTTATTCTGTGTTAAATATGTTGAGTAACAGATTTAGAGTACAGCTTATTATTTGGGCTGAATTAGTACCTGAGATTAGTTATTGTTATATAATAATTGTCCCCATGCATAGACAAACAAAACAACCACTAACTATTTGACTGGTGAGCTCATAACAAAAGATTCCCAAATATGTGCACGGCAGGCTATGGGAAAAAAAAAAGAAGTAAAGGGCACATGACTGTGATGATGATGTTTGTTTTAGAGGCAATGAGCTAATCATACCAAACACTGTGAGCAATATGATGAATTGTCTTTGCTTTATTTTCAATACTGTTCCGAAAGAATGTTGCCCTATTAGTGTTATAATGATGATCGCTGATTCATAATGACTTCCACCTCCACAAATGGCAAAAAAATAAAACTGTGGCTGAATTCGTAGACAGTGAAGGTCACAGGTCACCACCGAGTAATGAGCAACTTATGAGTGATTTCAACAGAAGCAGCATCATATCTGTGTGGTAGGAGGTCAAACACAATAAAGTCTCGTGGGAAGTGTGGTAATTCACAAAGAAGTCAGGAATTTACCAAGATCTTTACTTGTGATCACAAATCTGATAGGTCACAGTAAATCTCTCTTTACTGGTATATTCTGTGGAAAAAAATCTACAAAAAGGAGGAGAAGACACAAGAATGAGACAGCAGATTTTAGTCTTTGGATTTGCTGCGTGTGCTCACTGTGTCAGGTGACAGTGAGGAAGCAGTTTGCCTAAGTTCAGCAACCTTAAAGCTGCAGAGTGAGCTCAGGTTCACAGGAGAGAGAGACAGAAAAAAGGAGAGTGGCCTTTATGTTCTTGCTGTGTGAGTGTCTGTGTGCGTCAGTGGTGAGAGAGTAACAGCTTCATCTTGACCTGCTGATGTCTCTGGAGGCCATTTGCAGACTCGAACGCTATCTTTACACAACACAACTTTTGTGCAATTAGTTGCTGGTTCAAACTGAAACCTTAACGGCTGCTTGGTCAGCAAACTCATCCTGAACCTTTCAAATGTTGGACAGTTCATGATTTTCATTCTCCTTGAGGTTGTCAACGCAGCAAAGTCAGACGCGGAGTTGAGATGCACATGTAATGTCTAACATGGATGTAGCGTTTCTGAACATAGCTTGATTAATCTGCTAGGAGCCCCCAGGGCAAAAATAAGCTGTTAGGTGAATTAAACACATTCATTTATGAATATGCAACATGTAGGCACAAAATAATGAACACAGAGGGCCTCAAGATAATCTAATGAAACAGGACACACCTTAAAGCGAGGCTATGTTACTTTTAAAATAAAATATTCTCTCTCTTACAAATGAGATGTTTAATTCATGAGCAATGAAACGCACCATTGCTCAGTTAAGTACACTTAATCAACAGATTTTGTTGCTATACAGCCTTACTTGGTCTGGTATGGCCAGTAGCTAATGGTGGCTAATTAGCAAACTTTAGTTATTACTATGTAGCTGATGTTTCTGAATTAGCTTGCTGACTTTATTACTCGTCTTTGCTTGTGCTACTGTTACGCTGAGTTTTAGCATGTTAATCTGTGACATGCTAAAATATAGCATGGCACTGGCACATGTAAAGAAAGACTGTAAAGTCAATTAAACAAATCAGTTACACAGTGTGTGTGTAAAGTAAACTTAATAAACAAGATGGGTTTATTTGGGACCCATTTGCTGCCTCTTAACTGTAACTTCAGAGGTCAAAAAAGTAGCCTTGTTATTGAACTGCTCTATCTTAAATGTAGAAAAGATGAGGGAGTCATGCAACTGTACATTCATGATGTTTCTGTGTGTGTATTCAGTCTTTTTCACTTACTTTTGGCCATGTCATTTGTGTCTAATCATTCTAATACTCCTCAGGAAAAATAACATTTTATGTGACCAAATGAATTACGTGGTTGAACCAGGATTAAAACATTTCAGGGCTGCAATGAGGCAAAGCAAATCAATTTAACAATTAAAAATAATGCAAAAATAAAATGGAGTAAAATACCTAACAATAATATATCAGAAAACAACAATAATAAGATGTTGGAAATAAAACAGTGCGCTAGCATAAATGAAAAGCTTTTTTTAGACTTGCAGACCTGCGTGTACACGTCAGATGCGTGCAGATTCTGACGTCCGCTTCTCGTGGCTGCTACGTCATTACGCTGCCAGCTGATCGGAGTGGGAAGCCGGGTGTGTATCAGACTTGGGTGTGTGTGTGTGTGTGNACTGGGTGCAGGAGTTGTGTAAAAGGGGCTTTAGTCCTGCGCTCGCTGCGTCCTCCACTGCTGCTGCTGAAAAGTAGGCTCACCACCAGATATATAAATGGTGCTACACCGTTTTATATCGTGGATGTAAAACAAACAAACAGACAACGACACACCCCGGTGAAGATCCAGGACTCCGCGGAGCGGTGGGCGAGGCAGCCTGAACTCCGCTGGACCCGTTCACATATGTTGGCCGCGCAGGAGCGACCCGGCCGGTGGTCAAGGTGGGGCGTATTACTGTCTATGAGGCTGTCTGTGTGTTTCTGCTGGCTAAATGCTTGTTCCTGTCAGCCTGATTTAGCCCGTGGCGGCTTGATGACCCAGTTTGCGTGGAAACAGGCAACTGGGGAACCGTCCTTAACACGACTTTATTCAAGTAAAAATTCACCTCTGCAGGTCCGATTTCTGTCTTACAGCCGCAGATTTCTGCACAATTTAGGCGTCGTCAGATTCTCGAGGAAACAGATTTGATGTTATAGGAGTTCAGGCTGAAGGCCTGTCTGTGTGTCATTTAGATCACATCGTCCAGGCCCACTGACACAGGGAAGCTGATAGGAATTATGGGCACCCTAGAAATTTGACCACAAGCTCCCAGCTCCTGCAAACATTTACCAAAACATTTAGATGATTGACACAGTGAAATTGTGGGCAGAGGCTTTGCTAAAAGTGCTGCATGGACTATTTGCACATGCAGTTAGGCTGATAGCAGCTAAAGGGCTACATGAAATGTGCTGAAAAGTCAGAATTAATACAGAAGGGAACAGAAAAGCCAGCAAAGGTTCACAGACATCATGTCATCAGTGCTAAAAGATTTACAGATTTGTTTTTACATTGTATTTAAATCTGTTACGTGTCATGACACATTTAGAAATCAGGAAACTTGTACTCAGGCCTCTAGAGAATTCATTTAGTCAAATGTTTTAAACACTTAACTGCCAAATGTTGGATTTCTAGGCAATAGCGAGCTGTTGCAGTTGCAAGTTAAGAGCTGCATTTATATAATCCAAATTTGTCAGAAAGGTGTCAGCATTCAAGGCCCCTTAAAATTTGCTGAGTTCATA
This sequence comes from Maccullochella peelii, assembly GCA_002120245.1. Lineage (NCBI taxonomy): Eukaryota > Metazoa > Chordata > Actinopteri > Centrarchiformes > Percichthyidae > Maccullochella > Maccullochella peelii. The sequence continues at coordinate 81,645 of LKNJ01001181.1, forward strand.
ATAGGCCAAGGAAAAAGCCTGTGCTCAAGTAGGGGATAGGTGAAAATCAGGAAGATAACTAAGTGCAGAGTCATTTCTCAGAAATGCGGTGACACCAGCAGTCATCTGGCAGATCTTCCTTCAAATGAAAGATAAGTTTAGAAACACGAGTGTATTACTGTAGATGTTTGAAGGAGCAGTAACACATTCTTAAAGTATTTAGGCCTCTCTGTCCAGCTTTGGCCTCTCAGGTCTCCTCAACTCATATCTTTATAGTTTTTTACAAACATTTTAAAAGCAAAGTGCAATAATGTTTAAGTAGTCTTTCTCTGGGATGAATGGTTGGGGGGGGGGGG
>LKNJ01001181.1:81990-103204 GCA_002120245.1 Maccullochella peelii
GGTTTACTGTAGTATATGTTACATCGATGGAGGCTGTCTTACATAATTGTACAGCCAGAGTTCAGTGCACCGGTAGGAATGCGCAATGGGCTGTGTCACGAGCTGCATTTGTGCCATTGCAACCCGGAGCGTGACATAAGCCAATCTGTCAATGAGGATCACATGGCAATGACAGGGTGTCAGTTAAAAAGCAACTCATCCTGTCAACATGTGTTGTTTGCCCAAAATGAGCCCCCCCCGCCCTGTGCAGTCTTATTGCCTACATTTGCAGAAGTGAAGCCATCTTGCTCAACTTGGGTTACACCCTTCATTCCTATTGCGTGCCTTGTCAAGGGAGGATGGGGCAAGAAGGGATGTGTTGTGTAGATTCATTTAAAAAAAAAAAGAAGACAAATCCAGTTCTTTCAAACAAAATGGCACAGACTGCCTGAGGACAGGCTTACAGGCGTCATGCAGCACATTACCATCTCCTGGGATGTCATGAATTCAGACTGGCATTCAGCTATTCCTCCTAGCAAGTAAACCAACCTACACCCCCTTTATTTGTAGTGATCTCAGGGTTAAAGTCAGATAGCCTTTAAAGTCCAGCAAACAGCCAGCAGCAGAGCATAAGAAGAGGCTCTCTGCACTATGATCAGTGTGTTGCCAAAGCCACCGCCCTTTCCCTGTCTTTGTCCCCATTCCCAGTCTAAAATGATCAGTCTTTATTACAGACTACAATCTGGGGCAGAAAACACTCTCCAACTGGGCCACACCCACGACAGAGGAATGCACCTGAATTGATATATGTGATGTAACGTTTAATTATCGTGTTTCCGTTCACAGAGCTGTAGCAGCAGTATCTGCAACTCTGTCAATTTATGTGATAATGCTGCAATCTTTCACATATTTCATTGTGCAGTTTCATCGCTGATGGTCAGACTGATGATTGAGGTATCTTATCTCGTCTCCTCATGTGGTATTCTCTCACAATAGCGTGACCCTAAGCATTAAAAGGTCAAATGAGCAGGCTCGTAGCATGGAGAGAGGACTGTCTCTCCATCATACATCCTTTTTATTTGTTTTTTTCTTCTTGTTCTCCCATCTTCCAACAGAAGTGTGCTGCTCCTACCTGTTCACATCTCATCCATCTTTTAATATTTATCTTTTCCGTAGTACACAATTTCTAGCTCTCCTAGATGAATAAATTCAAACTGTGCTCTTGCACTTGCAGCCAAGGCTCGATAAGACAATCTCCTAAAGAGTTAAAATGTCAATAATTCCTCCTTGCATTGTACATGGTTCATTCACACCCTCCTGTTTACACACCATAATTCGTTTTTCTCTCTGACACGCACATCCTGCCCGTTCAACTCCAGTGTGTCTTTCCTCCTTCTTATCCTTCCTGTCGTGGCAGAGAATGCACGTCCACAGTCCCAGATAAGCTCAGACTTTTGTGCATTAGACTGTGTGTTATCTCTTTTTACAATGTTGCCTCGTGTATAAAAGCCTGTCTCAAGGCCTTCCACGCTGGCTGTCATGTGGCTCTGTCTGACTCTCTCTCTCGCTCGGGTAAGGCCAAGACAGAAAGAAAGAGAAGGAGAGGGAGGAGGTATGAGATGCGGGAGGGAAAAAGAAGAAAAAGGAAAAGGCAGAGTGGAGGTGAGGCTGAACCTGACAGTGAAGCCACGTCCGCCTCGTCCAGTTCAGACCAGATGTAGATGAGTAGATGGAGAGGAGATGGGTGAAGGATAGTGGGATGGAAAAGACTGGAGTGGAAGAGACTGTTCGAGCCCACAGCAGCTGGATGGAATTTCTAACATACGCAGCTGGAATGTCAGGAATGCAGGACAGTCTGATCTGATCCGAGAAAGAGGGAGGAGAGGACAGACTAGTCAGGAAAGACAAAAGAAAAAAAGAGAAGAAGAGATTATGGGAAACGGTGGCACAGCAAAAAGAGTCTGGGGGGTGGAATCAACACTGCCTGCCATTGTGAACATAAAGATACAGAGTCACTGTTTGTGGAGCGACTGGCTCGCTACGGAACAAATAAGTAATTCAATTTCAGTTTGAGGTTGTGGCAGCTATAGTCAACAGTTATGACTGTCAGTGGTCCTGTGTGTGGCCCGAGGACTTGTACTGTACGTCCTCCTCCCTGACTTCATTCAGACTAACACTGGCATGAGTGTGTGTGCAGGCCTGCGTGGGGGAGGAAGTTGGTGGTTCATTTTATGATACTGACGTGACGAACAGCGGCCTTCTTTTGCTTTCTTTTTCCCACTTTTTATGCAACGCACACTGCAAAAAATTACGTTGAATCAGTCTTGCTGCCATTTTTATAATATATTACTTTATTTTCTAGGGATGGCAATGTCGTTCTGTCAGTTGTTGAGATATTACAGTCCAAAGTGGTGGAGCGAATGAAAGTTGGTGCTCACGTTCATGTCCCCTCAGGATGAATAGTAATAACTTCATTTTTTATTTAGCACCATCATCAGAGATTTGTTCACTACTCTGGTTTATGACCAAACCAAACTACTGACATCCCCATCAGCCTCAGCTGTACTTTGTGTTAAGTGCTAACTAGCAAATGTTAGCATGCTAACAGGCTAAATTAAGATGGCAATTATACCTGCTAAATATCAGCATGTTAGCATTAAGGGTGTGAGCATGTTAACATGCTGACATTAGCATTTAGCTCACAGAAGCGCTAGCATGACTGTAGTCTTGTTTCCCAGGGGCCAAAAGCCGTACTGCAACAATTAAAAATCCTCTGTAGCCCAAAAAGCGTTTCCTCCATTGACCACAACTTTAAGGAAACTAATGACGGGGCATTTTTAGTGGCATAGGACATAATTTAATACTCTTTATATTATGAATTAACATTTTTGTAAAACTTTTCAAGAGTCTAGGAAAGCCATGCCATCTTGATGTGAAGTCCAGAGCAGCTGTCACAAAGTGTCTCGTGATTCAGCCAAGTTTTAAGTGCCAATGAATGTTTCATTTTAAATAAACAAACTTAACTATTACTGTAGACTATAACTATGGGGGGGTGTGGGGGATTAAATAGGCCTGGTAGAGGTATGACCACGTTCAGCTAACGAGCCTCAGCTCTGACTGCAGACTCCTCAAAAGAGAGGAGAGGTGCAAACGGCCGCCAGACTTATGAGACGTTGATTTGATTGGAGAACAAGTGTAAATCTGGCACAGCACTGGCACATTTCTTTTAGTGGTTTTTAAAAAAGATAGGAGTGGTAGATTTGATTATGGATACTTTTTCCAGTGTGCATCAGTCACAAGTCAGAACAGGCTCTGCATGCTGACTCATTCAAAAAGATTCTGACATTTGTCATGTAGGCAAATTTGTCAGGAGGTTTTCCTGTCTATTTTCCATGTTGATCAGTTATATGTCTGAATGGAAATGACTCTCTGGCCCTCTCAGGATGATGCTGAAGTAAAATCCAAACTAACTGAGACAAAATGAATTCTCCTCGCAGCGTTTGTGTGTAAAATTTTCATTAGTCCAGTTGATTGTGACCCACCCCCCTGCTGTGCATAGTCTACAGACTAGAGGACACTCAAATACCTGAGAGCATTCTCGTTACTGCGGGAACGTACAGCATGTGTTACTCATCGAGAAGTGAAGCATGTCCTCAATATCTCAAGATCACCACAAGATTACATTCTTTGAAGGCAAGAGAAGCACAGACCTGCTTTAGCGTCGGTCTTCAAGTGGTCAGTTTTCAATCTTTTTTCAGTACGTTTAACCTCATTGTGCAAAAAAAAAACACCCAAACAAATTTTAAGCTAACCCAGCAGTAGGCCTATATAAAGTAATTAAAATCAGCTCCACCTTTACCAGCTGCAACAATAAAGTGATGAATACATTAATGGATCAATAATTATAATCTTATAGTACTGTCTTTTATCCTTGCCTCTTTCTGAAAACATCTCCATGACATAGCGGCCGTCAATTGACTCCCTGCTCAGCTGAAAAATACACATCAAGATATTTCCTAAGGCCTGCAGACACCTTGTATATTCCACTTTGTTGTAAATAGCAGACCACTGTAAATGAAATAAACAATGTGTAACAATTACTTTATTTTCATTCATTCATTTATTATTAATTTTATTTTTCAACACATCTCTCCAGTAGAGAGAACAGCCTGTCCATCCTCCCTCTGTTTTCCTGTGCTCTCCTCTTCTGTGTACCAACTTCCTTCACTATGTGAACATGTCAGTTGAAGTAATGGAATTTGGAGAAAGCTGATTGCCTAAAGCATTTATTGACAGAAAAACTGAACACACCCCAAACTCCAGATTAAGCTGCTATTTTAAGTAACATAGCTACTCTATTCTACTAGCCACTAGTAGCTACTTTTTCACGTTAACTTACAAATTAGTCAGACAAATTGTGTGTTTCCAAACAGCCACGAGACCCTCTTCAACGTGTAGAGAACATAGTGTAGCTACGGGGTTTTCTCTCTGGAAAACACCTGAACATTCACTTTATTAATGAAGACTTAAAAAACTAAACAGTTCTTTGGACTCCTGAAAGGATTCCAAGATCTCTGCTTTCATGTAGAGACTGTCTACTCCTCTTCATCACCTCTCGCTCAGGCTTCGTAACCACGGTAACTGACGAAAAAAGTATTTTTCCAGAGGCCGGCCTGAGCATCAAAACTAAGAGAATATCTAAGAATGTCTTGCTGGCACAGTGTAACATGCAGAGGCAGAGGTGAGCTGCTGATGCATGTATCCCTCCTGGTAATCTGATGCATGATCTTTTGTGCATCTCTCCAGTCATTCTGATATATCTGCTCATTTCACCCACTTATTCACAGCTGATCGCACACACTGTGGCTCGACTGCACCCACTTACTGTACGTGTGTGACTGGCTGCAGGCCACCTCATACCCACGCTACTGGAGCAGGGAGTTTTAGAAGGGGAAGTTAAACCATCTCTTCTTCTCTGTCTGCAGGAAAGGAAGGAGAAGAAGGAGTCACCATTTCTGCCTTAAAGCGGGGACTGTCCGTCACTCCAGGCTGTCTGGTTCGAACTCTCACGCTCGCTGGCTGACTCCCAGCACTCCCTCACCCTTGGTCCCAAATGGCTGACACACAGCAGTTCTTCACTGGCAAGCTTTATGTTCCTGTACACATGCTAAAGCTGCCAGCTGAAGAACTGTTCTGGTCAGCCCTGCCCCGGATGACTCAAGAAGAGGAAGCGGGGGGACAGGACTGAGGAAGGCGATGTTTCACACGCTCGGTAGTCAGACTGGACTTTAATAACTTGCCAGATCTGAGCCACCATTGTTTATATTCCTGTGTTAATCACATGTGAGGTACATTTCACTTTAGGCAGTACAGAGTATTTATTTTGCAGTCACACATGTTGACTTTTTCTCACAAAAACCTGCTGAAATTTTGTCTGTGATGTGGATTTTTTTTTTTTTTTTGCAATAAAGAACAAACTATTTTCTCAGACTTAGGGTTTATTGTTGTGGGCAAAACTGCACGCTATGGACAATAAAACGCATACCAGCACTGAAGGCTCTCTTGTCCAAAAATAGCAACACACACACACAAAGAGGCACACAGTAGATGTATGCAAAAATGTGTTACACTCATCCCTTTTAACTTTCAAGTCTCTGGTGATCAAATTTACAGGGGAACAAGAAAAAGAAAATGAAGATGCTCTTTCGAAGTCTTTCGAATGGTCTTTGTTCTCTGGTGGGCTAATCATATTAACAAGTCAACAAGCTGACATTTAGTTTAGGACTGTATGAATCCGGTTAGACTGTTGTTACACATAAGATAAGAACCAGAGAGAGAAAAAAGAAACATACCTGTTTAACATACCCAACTGGCTGCTTCAAGGAATTCCTTCACAAACTTGTGCGTTCACTGGTGAAGTCACAAGATTATCAAATTGATGGAGGTCTTCAGACAACTTACTGAATATTTATAACGAACAATATTCAAGGCAGTGCTTCTTAGTTTATTTATTTGGCTTCAGCAGCACGTTAAAATATTACTTTATTACTGTAAGCTGAATTGGTTTAATAAGGGAAACATTTAAGGTTTAATCATTTTATAAAATAGCCCAATCATATTTGTCAAATAAAATTAATTTCTGAGTGGTCCTCCTGATATAACTTTAATGGTACATGTACAGTGCATTCAGCATTTTACACATCTGATTGAGCTTTGTTGGTTTGCACCGCCAGGAAAAATCACATCAGAAAACTGAATAGATAATAGTATGAAATTACAAAGATAAGTTAAGGAAGATAAGGCCAAACTGGAGCGTTGATACACTATAAAACCTACAACTTCAGGGTCTTGCTGCAGTTTCCTTAAAATCACCACTAGATGGGGTGATAACCTCTGCAAAAATCAGACAAAAACATTGCTGAGGGCGTCAGAGAGGCTGTTGAAGGATATACAGTAAAATCAGATTATTGCCCCCTATAGGAATGATCGTGGTATTAAATCTGTGGTGTGGTGAAATCTCAGTTGATGTTGAGTTCATAAATGAAACGTTGCCTATGCCAAACTATATCCAGGATAAGATATATAACATGACACCTATATCTGTTATAACAGTACACCAGAATGTACCAAAAATACAGTAAAGGAAAACAGTATAGCATATTAACATAATATAGTATTATATAGTATGGAATATAAAATATAATAAGGTGAAATGTAGTAATATATAGTATAGTACAGCAATAAAGCAGAGAATATAAAAATATTATAGTATGACTATAGTGTAGTATAATATGTCAAATAATTAATAAAGTATAATATATAATAAATATGTAAATATGTATTTGGTGTGCAAAGGATATAGTGTGTTATGCTACTAAAGTAGGACAAAAGGGAAAAACCTCAAAGGATGATATCTAACTTTCAAACCGAGTTTCCTGATTCATCCGGATTGAGTGTATGTGTGAGGACTTCACTTCACTGTGTCTCCACCCACTTAATTTAATTAATTAACAAGTAGCCTAATCGTTCCAGTTTCATTGCAAGAAATTCAGTGATGATACAGCCCACTTTTATGTGCAGGCACATGTATCAAAACTATCCGCCAGTATATTTTGCTGATACATACTTTTACATCACATTTTCCATGCATTTTACATTAAATTGAGTATATTTTATATTTCAGTACTGCTACTTTTACTTAAAGGATCTGAATACGTCCTCCACCACTAAACTCACACTATGTTTTGTATGTAAAATCTTAATCTGCAATAACTAAATCTGTCAAATAAATGTATTGGAGTAAAAAGTACAATATTTCCCCTGAAACGAAGTGTAGTAGAAGTATAAAGTAGGCTAGCATATAAAAGAAATATAAAAGTACAAGGGAAATGTACTTATGTAGTTAATTTCCATCACTGCTGATGGGTGTTTATAGCCAGGTATGTGATGGGCTAAATTTAAATGAACCAATGACTTGTGGTCATGAGTGGGGGGCATTTTTATAAATAGGCAGGAAAAGCAAGATATAGAAAGTTTTATGCGGCACCTTGTAAAGCTTGAATAACCGAGACAGACTGTGAGTTTCCTGTTAAACGCTGTAACATGGCAGAATATGACTTTACACGAGGACCCGAGTCAGCAGGGCGTGCTTGTGTTGAGCGGCTCGAGTTTATATCGTCCGCCTTACTCTCTCTCTTTCCCGCACATACCTTGTGCAGTGTCGTGCTGACCCAGCTGATGCCGCCGCGCGTAACTGGAAAGCTTTTACGCACCGCGCGTGTTCACTTCAAAAGAGGTTTAATTGTTGTTTTTGCATTGTCACACGCCTCGCCTGGTGCATAAGTAGGCCTCGGGCACTGGGGATGTGCTGTGGAGATGTAAGGGATGCGGTAATACCTCACTACATTATAGAGGGGGGGTAAAAGGCAAGGCGTGCGTCCGGACGCTCACCGCCAACTAAACGCAAGAGGGACTCAGACATCAATAACATCTCGCTCATCAATAAGACATTTTGATGGAGTTAGACTGCTTAATTAAATAGGTTTCCTTAAAGGTATAACGCTCTCTGAATTTATAATATCTAATCTAATGACCCCCAATGGAGAGCATCTGAAGGAAGACTCTTCAGCATCTCCATCCACAGGACAGCGGCTCGGTCAGACAGAGGAGACTTGGAGGTTTCTTATCTTTCAGTGATGGCTATCAACACTGATGCTGCCTTTGGGAAAAGCGCCCTCGGCGAGAGGGAAGTTTCCAATCCCACCGACTTCCATGACACGGAGAAGCTGCTGAGCACCGCGACCACCGAGCCCACCGGGCAGAGCAACGTCAAGCCGTCCGACTCCTTCTCCCTCAACATCAAAGGGAGCGTCCGATCCCTGGACGCGGACCAGAACGGCCACAGATCACCGCTGAAGTCGGGCTCCATTGGGCAGTTGACGACCCCACCCAGGTCCTTGTCCAGGCTCAGCCTGGGGCCACTGCCCTCCCCGGTGCCGCCCGGGTCCGTACCCCCAAATTACCTCTGGCTCGCCGTGCTGTCCTGTTTCTGCCCCGCCGTGCCGCTCAACATATGTGCCTTGTGGTATGCAAATGTGGTGAGTGTTACACTTATTTATAACTTTAATTTTCTTCATAATAACACAATGTAGCGTATTATTATCCGTCTGTGCCTCAGATGATTGGGTTCTTGTAAGCTTAGTCTTTTGAAACAGGTGTTTTGCTTCTGTGTTGCATTAAAATAATTAACTGTTGATCATCTCCTTCCCCTTCCTTTCCCCATTAGTCGAGGTCTGTTCTCCATACAGGAGACATTGAAGGAGCAAGGAAGTATGGGCGTCTCTCCATGCTGCTCAGCTGTCTGGCAATGCTGCTGGGTGTGGCTGTCATTATCTTCATAGTCTTTACAATAGGTATGGAAAAAAGACATAAAACAAGCACCCACAAGGCTCAGTATAAAGCTGTGTATGTTAATTTTTCTTTTCTCTCTCTCAGAGACCCAACAGTGAACTGAGGGACGGAAGGAGTCTCCTTTAAATTCATCTGATCTCAAATTTGCACAGAAGAGAGGAGGATGAGGAGGAAAAAATGTCGTTTTGAAGATGAAAAAGCACAAAATCTGAGTTGAAAACACGCCGAAGAGACTCTAACGTACAGCGTATTGCTTTTTCTGCTATGGACGAGAGAAAGAAAAAGGAAAGAAGTCGCAGGACGTTTTTCTTTTTCTGGCAACACTCGTGCTCAACAACCCCACAAGAACTCAGGAACAAAGGAAGGAAAATGACTGCTGCGCACAGTTGTAGTGTTGGATCATCAGACAGCACACTCTGTGGAGAAAATGTAAACTATACTCATAGTCCAAACTAGTGGTGCACTGAAGTACACACCTGACTGACACACAGACAATTAGATGGCACTACATATTGCTTATTTAAAAAAAATCATATGGCATCATTAGATAAGAGGATGTCCTAAAGACTAAAGAAGACGACAAATAGTCATCAAAAAAAAAAAAAAAACGTGATGTGAAGATTCTTGCGGTCAGACAAAAACAATAACAGTGCACCTCTAGTCTGTTATGCCGCCATTGCCTGCCCCCTTTCTGTTAACATTTGCATCAAAGTACGGACTGACTCTTCCTTCTGTTCTATCGGCACGGGACTTTTGTGGCTGTGGGAAGATGTATAAACTGATTTCATACACTGTTTACATCAAGTTTAAAACTCATGTACGTTTATCACAACAATGCCCTGCTGCAGTCATAGTGTGATATCTTGCTTTGCGTGCTACTATGATAGACTGAACAGACTCCTGTTCGGACTGAACTGCCTGGATCTCCGCACCTCACGATATACTGCAAGATATGAATGGAGCTGTTCTCGCTGTATGCACTGTTCCTGGCACTCTGATGTTGATGTTTATACATTTATACTGTACGACTGGTTTACTGTGCCATAGTCCTGCATGTCTGAAATAAACTTGAATGAGCATGACAAACCTGAAAGTGAGGTCATCACCTTTATTTTATTCTTAGGCACCGCCGATAAAGAAGCAGGTATCACCAACACCATCCCAGTAAAATATCACTTCATACATTTATTAAGAGTTAAAATTACATAACAGGATATAAGCGGCAATATAGACATGATATCATAATTGAGAAAATAAATAAACTCTCCAATCTGGGAGTTGAAAGCCTTTCCCTTTCAATTAGACCTTTTAGACCATTTAATGTGATTTTTGTGAAATCATTCCATAACTCTTTAAACTGATCAGTGGAAAGTGTAGAGCAACAGGAGTATGGTGCAGACGCCAATCACCCCGCCTAGTATTAAAGAGTCCCGCCTCTTGCGCAAATTGATTTTCTGGATGAGACTGTTGATGGCGGGGAAACGATCTGAGGGTAGGGGAAGTGTGGTGAAGGAAAAAATAATTAAGAAGGGTTTTCCTGCCTTGCAGTGAGTAAGAGACAGAAAGCAGCAGGGAAAATACATCAGCAGGCCTCCTAAAAAGAATAAATGGAGACTAATGGTGTAGCCTACTGTCTGCCATACCAGCTTTCACTGTGAGTGAGGTTGTGTTATTCCTGCTCCATGTCGATATGTTAGTTCTGCACAGATGCAGCCGAGAAAAATGTGTGCAGATGTACTGCACACGTTAAACTGAAATTTTACAGAGAAAGTAAAGGAGGTCAGGTGAAGAGAAAAGGGGGACACCTTATTAAAATGACTAAAATGATAAAAGGATACTGGCCAGAGTTGTGACCCTGGTTTGAATGGACTTCAACATCCCACGCTGAAATGTGATGTTCTCTTTGGTAGCCATGGCGATGCTGGAGGGAGAGAAACCATGAGGGATCAGAGTGGCAGGAAAACATGCATATAGCCATCATCACAGCATCACATTAAGATGGTTTTAATGTTTCAGCTGAGGAGCCAAAAAGTAGGGAGTTATGATGGTCTGTTTTAATAGACCTGAATGTGCTGTGTTTGTTTATGATGTGTGTGCGTGCCTGTGTGTGTTGAGTGAGTGAGAGTAAGAGGAAAGCGAACTGAGCATTAAAGCTTACCTTATTGCATTGTCAATAAGACTATCTGAGCTGTGAACATGAAATGGAAAAAAGAAGAGAGAAAAAGAGAAGATCACTAAAACACCTTCATTTATTATATATATATATATATATATATAAATACCATCATTTAATGAATCTTTTGCTGCCCATCATTCAGAATTCATCATTTTTAGCTTTTGATATAATTTCAGACATACTGTATATATTTCTCCTGGATTAAGAGTCATGGAATAACACTACAGTACACAGGGAAAGCCCATGCCATGAAACCACACGGCTCTTTGAGGAGAGAAAGTGCTGGTTAATGGAGGAATTTGGGGATCAGATTGGTCAAATCCAACCCCCATCGTAGCAGAAGCAAACTAATCCTCTGAACACACAGATACATACATTTCAGGATGGTAAACTGATCCTTCTTATTTGTTTTAGGCGCAAAACGGACACATAGATGGACGACCGTGAGCCTGAACACACACAGACAAGGTTTACATCAGCCGCCATTAGCTGCTGAGATAAGTGATGGACAGAAAAATGAAGCATTCAGTCCAGAGCTGAGCAGAGCATATAAGGGCTGCAGTGTGCATCCTGGCAGACTCCACTGGAGACCAAAAATCAATACAGCGCTTTATACTTCCTCCATCTATTCGTCCACCTCTCCCACCATCTATCTACTGCTATCTTCTGCTTTTTCTCTCTGTTCTTTATTAGCTGGCAGAGTCCTTTCGGTTTTCTCTCCATATTTAGTTACTGCCTTTCTATGTGAATATTTCCTACATATAAAACGTCACAAAGTATTCTGATCACCGGTTTGTAAACCCAGTTTGCATGGACCTGCTTGGCTTGATGGTGACATTATTGCAACAGTTCAAAGTTTAAAGCTTCAAAAGTCAAATTGAAAATAAGTTTCATGTGCTACAGATGTCTACCTTTCTGTGGACGACAGTCGGCTAGATTGAGAGCAAACTTTTGCACACTATTAAGTCTCTTTGGGGGTTTTTTTGTTTGCTTGTTTTTTTTTTAACTGCAAAGCTACTGTAACTACAAAGCTTTTCAAGTAAGTAAAGTTAAATTTGACTAAATAAGCATTAATAATAAATCAACAAAACAAAGCACAGGCCACAGAAAAATGACTAAATGAGACTGTACATCCACAGCAAATTCTCTCTTTTCTCAATCCTTCACAAAAATAAACCACAACATTACACAAGCCTTGTACTTGAAGTGTGTACAATTAAATTTTTGTGCATACTTCAAATTAAACACTTTAAAATACAATAAGTGAGGCAGAAACACATTTGGCAGTTTTCTGTGCAGCTGGCTTTGAAAACAGAATGAGATGCAGGCTGGACCTGCAGTGACATGCATGGTTAAAAGCAGAGCAGTGTTTAATGTTATTATGTTTTAAATGTGTTTGTGTCTAACAACAATTACATTTGGTGGCGTCCAAAGTTTTAAGAGACATTGTGCCACAGAAGGATCCATTTGTTGTGGCAGTTACCTCAGCCATAACATTATGACCACTGACAGGAGAAGTGAAGAACATTGATAATCTCGTTACAGTGGCACCTGTGGGGGGGGATATATTAGGCAGCAGGTGAACATTTTGTCCTCGAAGTTGATGTGTCGGAAGCAGGAAAAATGGGCAAGTGTAAGGATGTACAATGTTAAAGGTAAGTTTAACTCCTGCACACTGGGAGAGGCCTTCCACAGCATCATCGGAGAGTTTTATAACATTGTCCTCTTGAATGCCTATTTCTCAATAATATTAAATTATAAATTCATGCTTTGAAATCACAAAGATCACCGTGAGTCATCAGCTTGAATATTAGTCTCACATATCCCCTTTAGACTCTGTGGGGAAAAAAATGAGTTTTGCTAAACAAACAAAACACCTGTTAACCATATTAGGGAAGTTCCTCCTCCTAAACCCTCAAAGGCATGAACACAGACGTGCAAGGACACTTATAAAAGCAGAGTCGTCTCTCCTCAATTCAACAAGCTCACCTCATAACACGGGACAAACAACTGAAACCAGCAGTAAGATAAAACTGCACATGTGACTGTTTCTCTGACTCATGTCTGAGTCAACTGCTGTCTTTTAAATACAACACATTTATGATCATATTTTTTATTTGGAATTTCATATTGAGGCTATGACAGACTCTCTTACACTTTGTTGTAAAGTAAAAAAAATTCAAGAGAGAAACGAGTGTATAACATTTTGACTGAACCCATTTTTATGACAATACCCGTTTGACTTTCCTCTTAGTCATTCTCTGCCTGTCGTGATTCCAGCTGGAAAAATGTCACATATTGGTAACACCAAGGATGTTAGCGCTTGCGTCAGCACGGGGAATATTGGTTCTAACAATACCTTTGAAGTTAAAGGTAAATACGAGTGTGACTATACTTTTCTGTCAGGGTGTCTTGGCAGTTTCATTAAACCTCTTTCTCTCATGACTACTCTCACACCAGGTACTGGAGGCATTACTTCTCTGGGCAACACCACTGGCATCAAAGTTACAGGACTCAATACAGGGGGCATTGGATCAGGGAGCACCTATCAAGTAAAAGGTGAGTTATTCCTCGTAAATCCGGGACGGAATGAACAGTTTATTTCTGATTCATTACTCGTGTTTAGATATCAGCATCTTTACAGTAAACATTTTGGAGTTTCTGTGGATAACTTTTTATTCCTTCTCTCAATCCTGATATTTCAGCAGGAGAATTGGCAGCTGGTTCAAGTTTGGGCGACACTACTAATGTTAACGCTGTTAATAACCAAGGAAACATTGGTTCAGGGAATCGCTATACCACCAACTGAGGCAAGAAGTCAGAGATTTACTTGCAACATTGGACAGAGTATCAGATGTGTGCATATGACATGCTCATGTGTTCATCTCATGTGAATGCATCATTGTAAAACTATATGATCTGAATTTTCTCATCCTAGGATTTTATTCTTTCCTACTCTTTGTCTTTCTCCCTTTTAGGAAATGGCCCTCCAATGGACAACTCCTCTAAGCACGATGAACCATTTGCTTTACTATATCATATGATTGACATGTCTTTCAAGAAAGTATTCACAAATGTTGAATTCATGATTTCAAATTGGCAAAAATGACTGTCATTCATTAGATGAATGTTAAAGAAATACAAGTAAAAATAAAGTCAACCTTCTGTATCATGCTGTCTTTGGCTAAAGATTTATCATTTTATTTTTTTTAATGACTGACCATGCTGCACTCTGAGGGATATTCAGTGTGTTCAACTTATTATGCAACCTCTGCAAAGAAGTGGCTGCGTGAGGTATGATTTAGGTGTGTCATAACAAAGGGGGCAAATACTATTACTGCAGAGGTATGCTGATTTGATAAAGAATACAGAGCTTACTATTTTGAATCTGTAAACATCTGCATGTGTTTTAATGGTTTGGTTTTTACTATAAGTTTATTAAGAGAAATAATAAAATAGAAAAAATAATAATAACATGGCTTTGCTATCTATCCAGATCAAGGGGAAAAAAATAACAGTATCCGTTCGCAGGCTTCTCAGAGCAAACACATTCACTTTCTCATGACAGTACTTTTCCTGCATACAGGAATCTCTGTAAAATTCTCCTCGAACACAATAAACTGTTAGTACATTTTGATTAACTGTTAAAATATTAACCTTTTAGCTGTTAAGTCACAACTTATTTCCCACACTCATATGGCTGCAAACATACTAAACGTGGGTGGTTTTTATTTTTGATTGATGTTAGCGAAATAATTAACTTCTATATCTATAAGATTAACTTTCTATACTTCATTTCTTGGTATTTTAACAGGATGAATTGCAGCCAAGTCCAATATCGGGGATGTCAGTAAATGTTACTGTTGATAAGAGGTCAGGGTCACAAACAGATTCTGTGGAAATGAGGAGATAAGCTGAATCAATAAAACCTCTTTTAAATACACATCATAATGTCTGCCTCATCCATCACAGACATGATCACACCTGCACAGGATACATGACAAAACACAGCACTGTTTCTTCAGAAAAACGTCACAGCACAGGCCAACCATCTCCGACTGTGTCAGTCTCTAAATCTTGCTTTCATCATTTTCCATCACCTTTTTAAGCTCATCTGTCTACATTTCAGCACGACCAATATCTTACAACACTGGCAACAACAAAAACATTTCCATCGGTTGCAGTGAAGGGAAGATAGGCGCTGAGAATGAGTACAATGTTAAAGGTAAGTTTAACTCCTGCACATTGGGAGAGGCGTTCCACAGCACATTTATCCGAGTGTCTAAACTTTAACTTTCTTTGGGACCATCTGGAGAGTTTTATGACATCGTCCTCTCTGATGTCTGCTCCTGTACAGGTGACATTAGAGAAAATGTCTCGTTATTTCCTCGTAAATCCAGGACGGAATGAACAGTTTATTTCTGATGCATTACTCTTGTTTAGATATCAGCATCTTTACAGTTAAAATTTCGGGGTTTCTGTGGTTAACTTTTTATTCCTTCTCTCAATCAGGATTGGGAGCTGATACAAGTGTTGGCAACACTGCTAATGTTCACGTTGGTTATAACTCAGGAAGCATTGGCTCAGGGAATAAAGTTAACCTCGGCTGAGGTAAGAAGTCAGAGGTTTACTTGCCACATTGGACACAGTATCACATACCTATGTCTTAATTTTTCCTGTGAATCTTTCTCATTATCTTTGTTTTTCTCCCTTTTAGGAAATTGCCCTTCAACAGAAGGACAACTTTTCTAAAAATGATGCACCATTTGCTTTACTATGTCATATAATTAAAATGTCTTTCAACAAAGTATTCACAAATGTAAAATTCATGATCTCAAATTGGCAAAAATGACGTGCAAATGAAAATAAAATGAATCTTCTGTATGATACTGTCTTTGGCTGAATATTTACAATTTTAAAAAAAAAGAATTATGTCTGACTTGCTGTACTCTGAGGGATATAGTGCCTTGACAATTTTGTTATATTATTCATCCTTCATCCAACCATTGTTATGAATTTGTTTCAAATGTTGCTTCGTCTTTGAGGTGTAGTTTTTGTCAGGAAACTGACTAACCAGCAGATGGGTTTTCCAAATAAGTATTCCAGTATTAACCTAAAATTACTCGCTATAATTTGACTACATACCGATAATCTTCCTTCAACTTGTAACTTCTGCAAAAACCTGGCTGCACCAGGCATAATTTAGGTGTGTAATAATAAAGGGGGCAAATACTGCTTTACTGAGTAAACAAATAAACTACATGTGTTTTAATGGTTTGTTTTTTAGTTTATGTAAAGAAAAAAAATGGGGAAAATAAAAACACAAATCATGAATCCATCCAAGTTCCAAGATTGAATTGTTAGGTCAGATCACCCAGCTCTGTTACCTGTGACAGTCAGCCAAACACTTTGGCAGAAGAGATGAGGAGATGATTTGTGTTTGGTGCAAAGTCTGCAGACATTACTGAGCCTCCAATCACTGTGGGGTCAATAAAAGATTGAAGAAAATTATCTCTGTCAAATATGCCTTGTTTTTCTAAAAGTTGAGATTTTCTGAGGTGCACTCGAGCCTGGAACTTGCATATGAAAGAAGAGATTAATGTCAAGATATCACATGTATTCAAACTTTGAACTATGCAGCTAAAACTTCTTGTAAGGACTAAATTCTAGATAATGACACAGTTTGACTACTGAGGCCAGATAATTGTTTTGAAATTGATGTCAAATCTTTTCATATATATAAAACAAAAACTTCACTAACTCACTTTGTTAGTTTTAACTTAACATTTGCTAATTTAAGACCTAATTAAGGTCTTAAATGTCATTTAACATTTCCTGTGTTTGTATAAGTGTGTATTTGAAATGTTAGGTACTCAGCATGTAGGCTTCTAACAAGCTGATAACGTACACAGTTATGGTATGTATACATATTTGTACATAATGACGTAGTTTGATGTTCAAAGAGTCATGCAGTTAAAGCTACAAATGCCTCTTTGATAGTTAAGTCAAATGCAAAATGGCTGATATCAATGCTTTTTTTAAAAATGTTTTAACAGAAGTCTATAACATTTCTAAAATAATCTAAAATAAATGTTCTCGGTTCTCAGCAATGAACCTCAGCTGATGCAGATGCTTTAAGACTGTGAAAATCTGAGTTTTGCTGAACAAACAAAACACCTGCTAACTATAAGGAAGTTCTCCTCCCCCAAAGTCATTGACACACATGTGCAGGACACTTACAAAAGCATATCAACAAGCTCAGGAGTAACTTCTGCAACCAGAGGTAAGATAATAACTGCATGTGTGTCCGTTTCTATGTTTAATGTCAACTTCAACTGCTCTGCCTTTGAAGTACAACACATTTATTATCTTTTTATTTTATCTTATATCTTTTATATTTATATCTCAGACATTCAGCTGATCTTTTAACTGATGTTGTAGTCTTTACAAGAGTCTTTTGTCTGAGAATTTGGGTTGAATCCATTTATGACAAATACTTTATTTGTTTTACATTCTGTTAAGTATTTATCCGTCTATGCAGATTTCAGCAGGAAAAATGGCGCACAGCATTGGTAACAGCAAGGACATTGCCGTTGGGACCAACACAGGGAAGATTGGCGCTGATAATGTCATCAATATTAGTGGTGAGTTCAACCTCTGCACACTGGTTGTTGTTGCCGATACCTCTCATGTCAGTTTTTACAGTTGGTGTATCAGTGATGCTGAAAGTAGAAGCGTTCTGTTTAGCCAGTTCATATCCACCACTTACAATAAGAGATCAACATCTTTAAACACAGCTCTATGCTAGAGTAAGAGTATGGTTATGTAAATGAACTTTTTTTCCCCCTTGATCTTATTCTTTAATTCAAAAGGAGGAACAGGAGCTCAGTCAAATACTGGCAACTCATGTAAGACAGGAGGTGGAACTGGAAGTAACTCGGGATCCACTATTTCAGGGAACACCGGCAATGCGAGGGGTGAGTTCTGTGACTCATATTGCTGGGAAGTTAGTAGGAGTGGGTAGTTAATGATATCTGATACATAACTCATGTTCAGAGATTAGAATCTGTACAGTAAGATTAACAGTTTATGTGACTGCATCTATTTATGATGTTTGTGTTTAACAGGAGGAAAAGCAGTCAATATTGGTAACATAACTAACATGACAGCTGGAGACAATGTAGGAGACATCGGTGCAAAGAACACCTGCAATGTGAGTGGTGAGTACTATGTGTCATATTGTTGGGAAATTAACGGAAATGGGCACTTTCGTGATTTCTGATTCATTACTTATGCAATAAGATAAGAACACACTAAAGATGTGAGTAAGATTTAACAGTTTATGCGACTTTGTTCTATTTATCATTCACTGTATTTCAACAGGAGGAAAAGGAGTCAAAGTAAATATTGGCAACGTAAGTAACATGGATGCTGGATCCAACACAGGAGACATTGGTGCAGGGAACAACTGCAATGTAATGGGTGAGTTCTCTGGCTCATATTGCTGGGAAGTTTGGAAAAAATGGGCAAATTCATGATTTCTGTTTTGTTACTGTGCATTCAGACTGAAAACAGCAGTGTGTTTAACCAATGCAAGGAGATGGTGGAGGCGTGTCGCTTCAGGTACTAGTGCAACAGGTAACGACAATCCAGGAAGGCCAGTTTGAGCAATAATTTTGAAGGCTCATCAGACACCAAAACACCCTATGGTGGTTTCTGATACAGGCCCACCAATAAAAGGATTTGAGGCTGATACTGATATTAAGAGTTAAGAGTTATAAAGAAATCTGAGAACAATATATCAACTGGTAAGACTTATACCATAAATATTTTAGGTATAGATCCCTTAAATTAGTTTTTTAAAGAACTCTGACCAAGCTATGTACTGAGTCATTCAGTTGAAAAAAACTTGTCAATGCTCGCTGTTCATAATAAATGGCACCACTTATTTAAAATTACCTCAAATTTATCTTTGGAATTAAACTGCAGGATTTCCATGTTCTTGTTACAATATATCCACCAGGAATGTGAGCTTGCGTGTATTTCGTTGGCCAACACAGTGCCTTGCTGGATGACGTCACATTGCACTGCAGCAAATGTTGATCCAGATCAAACAATCCAGCATTATTTTAGCATAGTTAAACAACCCAGAGGTCTCATTAAAATCAGGGGTGCTGCATTTTTTCATGCAGTGCTAATGCCAGTATGAACACAAATCTTGTTAAGATTAGCAGCAATTCTGTTCTATTTATTATTCTGTGTATTTCAACAGGAGGAGAAGGAGTCAAAATATGTATTGGCAACATGGCAGTTGGAGACAATGCCGGAGACATTGGTGTGGGGAACAACTGCTATGTAAACGGTGAGTCCTGACCTGTGTCTTATATGGCTGGGAAGGTGCTTAAGCGGACACTTTTCATGATTTCTGACTGATGTACGAGACTAGAACCTGTACAGTACAGATTAACAGTTTGTGATTTTATTCTATTTATTTTTCTTTGTAAATCAACAGGAGGAAAAGGAGTTGAAATAAATATTGGCAACGCAACAAACGCGGGGATTGGGTTCAGCGCGGGAGGAATTGGTGCGGGGAACAATGTTAACATTAACTAATGTAAGGATGAGTTTTAGTTGTCACAAGGACACAGTTTGGATGTGTTAAAGTACATGTTTTGTGTTTGTAGGCATTATTTTTTTAACTGTGTTTCTCCCTGTTTCTTTCAGGAAATCCCTGTCCAAAAGATCATGGACCACAGTGCTATATGACATCCTATCATGGAGCAACAGAGAAACAAATGCTTATTTATGACAGTGGACATGTCAAAAAAAGATTTGTTTTTGCATTTTCTCTGTTGTGTGCTTTCTATTATCTAAATGAATAAATAAATGTTTTATTGTCTTTATTGAACTATATTGGACAGCTTCACCTCTACAACTAACAACATAGTATTTAATAATTAGTAGGTAACATGGTGTGAAATACTTATTAAAGCACAATAATAATTAAATACAATAAATAGAATTGAAAACACATTTGAATATGTAGTTGTATTTATTAAGAGCATCTCTGGTATTGCTTAAAATGCCACCTCAGTCGTCACATGTAATTATTTAAAAAATTGGGTTAAGGTGAATGGTAACCTGAGGAAACACTTATTTATGCATTCATTCTCTGGGAACTGAATGTCTGTACAAAATTTTATTTCAATCTATCCAATTATTGAGAGAGATAATTCAGCATGGACCAAAGTGGTAGACTGACTGACTGGCCAACAGATGACATTGCCATCCCTAAAGCCATGTCACTAGCGTGGATAAAACAAAATAGTCAAAATTGATTTAGTGGAAGCCACAATATCCTGACTTTTAGCCTCTAGTATGGGACTGTAGCTCAGTATTAAAGGTCTTGGATCTCATTGGGAACATGTTGCTGCGAGCAGCTGTAATTCACTTGATGTCTTCTGCTTTTAAACCTTTTTTTCCCCACCACATCCCCTCTTTTATTTTCTTTGGTGTTAATCTTCCTCTGAGTGCAGTCATGACAAAGTGTTTGAGAAATATATTATCAGCCACAAGGAAACGTGATTAACAACATGTCCATGTAAACCACTGACATCCATATGTGCATGTATGTCATGTTATCCTGAATTTTAGCCTCTAGTATGGGCTCAAAAAATTAAAATGTTAAATACATTTACCATAATGCCACTCAACAGTGTTGTTTGCTAGACCCTCCCTGCCTAGTGTAACTCCACACCCGCAGTTGTGGAAAACTGTTACATGTAATAATCAGCAGATGCCTAATCCCTTGTGGAACAATTCCTACTTGCTTCAGCTAAAACGTGACCAGACTTTGGTGAGAAAGATTGTATATCAAGTCTTGGGTAGTGCAACTGTGGTTCTGTATAGAGATATAAAGGAATGACAAAATAAAGAAAAAACAAAAAAAAATGAGTGGGGGAACAAAAAAAATGTAGATGCTTCCATACCAGGCAAGTTACTGAATGGTTTGATGAATATAAAAATTGTGTGAATCATAAGTTGTGGCCTTCACAGTCACCAGATCTCAACCTAACTGAACACCTAAGGGAGTGTTAGACAGTTCAATTCAATTCACTTTTATTTATATAGCGCCATATCATAACAAAG